>JABUQX010027691.1:0-10636 GCA_015478945.1 Trachelipus rathkii | reverse complement strand
CTACTTCCCTGATTATCACCTTCCTTCTCCCATCCAAGGCCCCCCACTAACTTATAGATTTCTTTAATTTGTTACATAGAAACAACAATTATTTAATGATCCGATAATCCCATATTCCCCCCTAAACCCCTCCACCTGATATTAAACAAACATACACACATACTTCAAACAATTCTCTTCTTCACACCCAACACCAATCAAATCATTTACTTTCCCACTTCGATACCATCTCACCTACGACCAAACTCTTTACTATTACTACTTATATGGATACTCTTGATGTAAAGAAAGTTAAACTTCTACACACCATACCTTCTCTCTTCACAGAATTCAATTCACCTTCCTACCATTCTCATTTTCTCCCGCCACCCCAAAACCACCTGTATTATCTCCCAAAACCACCTGTTATACCAGTCCTTTTTATGAATCACCCGTATCCAACCCATTCAGGTCCCCCACCATATCAATCTGAACTCCCTACTCACCCCTTTCCAGAGCATCTTCATTCAGGAATTATCCCAAAAAAAAATGTCCCGTTAAACCTCTCATTCAACGTTCCCTAGATGGGAATACCGTCACAACACACATACCCTTGACCTTTTCAAACTTAAATTAACCCTATTTAGAAATTCTAGGAGGACTCACCACACTCAAAGTCTTCTACATGAGCTTTGTTACCCACAGGGTTACTCATCAAAATTGCAACTCCTTCTCGTCCCTTCTTCATTTTCATTCCAACACACAAAAGCAACACACACATTCCACCCACAACCACTACATTTCACCGTTTCCTTTCATTCTTGTTTCAGTCACAGCGAGCCAAATCAAATTTGCCCATTCCTTCCACATACAATCCATCACCTCTCTCCTCTTTCTCCTCAACATTTATTCCTCTTACATTCCATGTACCCATACGATTCATACAATTTCGCCGGAAAAATTAGAAGGCCGTTTACGGCGACTGGGGGATCACGCCATTCTCGAGTGCGTTTAATATGCTGATCAGCCCATCCTAAGCAAGAGGATAGTGTTAGTGGCAGCCAACCCAAGCTCCACCGTCCCCCCTTAGTCCCGAATTTCTAGACACGCAGAGGACATCGATCATCTGTGGGGCAATTCTTTCTCCCCTCACACATAGGGATATATGAAAGTAGTAGATGTCTTTGTAAGGTATGTTATTCTAAAGATGGTGATGTGTACGTTTAAATCATGTGGTATATGATATGTGGAAATTATTAATAGATAAATGTGAGTGATGTAAGTTTGGGGTAATATAATATGTTGCCCGAGGATGGGATCGTGTTTTTTCGATGTGATTTGTATCTGTTATTTTGTAAAGAAATATGAAACGGCAAACGAGAAAGACCGCACCATTAAAAAAATGGGAGGTAATTTCATCGCCGCTCAAGTATCGTGTACTCTCCTCTCTCCTCTCTCTCTCTCTCTCTCTCTCTCTCTCTCTCTTCTCTCTCTCCATCTCTGTATCTCTTCTCTTTGGCATTCTTCAGATAATTACATTTCAAGATGTTTAAGAGATATTTTCAATAGTTATACTCATATATATATAATATTATATATAGTATATATATATATAATTAATGGTACAGAGGGGCTCTAGAAGAGCAACAATCCATATCTCAAAAACTACAATAGTACCAGGAAAGGAATACATTGCTTGAAGAATGGCCGATCCAATTTTTTAAATGCCGGGAGAAATGTAAAATATAAAAAAAAAAAAAAAAAAATATATATTCTCAAAAACTACAATAGCTACAGCAAAAAAGGAATACAGTTTTGGAATCCTCGTCCTGGTAAAGTTTTAGATAGGAAAATGGTAAATAAAAAAAAATAAAAAAATATATTTGTTAATAAATTCATAGAAATTGGTAAGAGGGAGCCAAAAGGCAGTTTCTTGGTTATGGAGCTTCACCCAGAAATAGACATTAAATTATATTTCTTTTTTTTAACTATAGAATAAAGGGGTTGCCGGAACGATTGAAGGACCGCAGTCCGCAGGTGTCTCTCCGGCCTTCCGGGGAGGAACTACGGGTAGGACTAATTCCCCTCCCTACTGTTACGGAACCACCGCTCTTTTGATATTGGGGTGTTTTCGCGTAGGGGGTTCCCCCCGCCCCTCCCCTAGGGGTTATGGGGGGGAAAACGTCCCCCCCCCTGGTTCCACGTCCGGCTCGCTCGAGCCCCCAAAATTGCCGTGTAATACCTTTATTAATAATAATATATATATACCAAATGACACAAAAAAAAATAAATTTATATTATATATATATACTATTATATATATATATATATATATATATATATATATATATTATATAATATATATAATATATATATATATATATATATATATATAATAATATATTACTAAATAATATAATAATTATATTAATATATATTAATATATATATATTATATATATATATATATACTATATATATATACTATGTCCCAACACCCCCCCAAAAAAAAATAGCCAAATTTTTGTTTAATTTTTTTCCATTTTCCGAAAACCAAAATGTTTACAAGGATTCCAGAAAAAGTAATTTCATTTCCCTGTAGCCTTTGTAGTTTTCGAGATATGATTTTTTTTTTTTTTCTTTTTTTTTTTTTTTTTTTTTTTTTTTTTTTTTTTTTACCAGTTTCCTCGGTTAAAATTTTGCCCAAGAGGGCGGGGGGCGGGATTCCTAGCAATGTATTCCTTTTCCCGGAGCTGTTGTAGTTTTTTAGATATGATTGTGGCTTCTGGAGGCTGGCATATATATATATATATATATATATATATATTATATATATATAATATATATTATATTATATATATATATATATATATATATAATATTATATAATATATATATATATATATAATATTTATATATATATCTATATATATATATATATATATATATATATATAAACTGTATGTTGGAACTCCAGATTAGGGGCACAGATATATCTCGAAAAGCTTATTACAAGAATGTAAAAAAAAATTTTTCGAAAAGTACGACACTTACAGAATAACCAATTACATATTTGGAATCAGCGTATAACGATTATTATAAGTAAAGTCGTTTTACTGACTTTTTTAAAACTAACGAACAGTAGACCGGCATATATATCAGTTGTCGGGTGTCTCTAGGTGACGGACGGGCGGGACTCTCGTCCTCCCTCTGTCCCCCATCAGCTCGAGCTCCGTAAAAATTGAATAGTTCAAGGAAACATTTCCATAGGGGTCGAGCCCCCTAATATTTTTTTTTACGTTCTGGTAATAAGCTTTATAAGCTTATTCTAAATATGTAATTGGTTTTTCAATAAGTGTCGTACTTTTCGAGATACTTTTTTTAACATTTTTGTAATAAGTTTTATACGGCTGATTCCAAATACTGTAATTGGTTTTTTCCTTAATGGCATAACTTTTCGAGATGTGCCCCTAACTTTTAGTTTTGCACATAGTATATAATATATATAATATATATTATATATATTATATTATATATATATATACTATATATATATATATATATATATATATATTTATATATATTATATATATATATATATATATTATAATATATATATTATATATATATTATATATATATATATATATATATATATATAATATATATTATTATATATATATATATATATATACTATATATATATAATATATAATATATAATATATTATATAATATATATATAATTTCTATATATATAATATATATATATGGAAAGTCATAAAGAGCCGAAAATAATCAGCCGAACACTGCAGCAAAACATATTAATTCCATGGAAGTTTGAAATTATTGTAATATCTTTGAAAAATAAAAGTTTTACTGACTGTTTATGAGAAAAGTAGAAAATTCAAAATTGTTCCCCCTCCCCTAGAATCTAAAAAAACGATGACCAATTTGAAAGAAAAGGACACAAATACATAGTTACTCTTTTAACAATACACCACGTCTCTTTTTAAGATTGATAGAAAAACTGTGATTTCGAAGGACTGAGTCTCTTAATAGTGATAAATCATACTGTTACTAAAAAAATCGCTAAGAGAATCATATTTTAACCCTAATGGATATGATGAATACCATTATAGGATTATTGTTGATTAGTTGTTACCCTATAACGACAAACTTAATGTACTACGATAGAACCTGTTATGTGACGATCATTGAAAAAGCATTCGTGAATATGTAAATCTTGAATTGTTAGATTCATGAAACTAAAGTGAAATAAATTGAAAAAATTTCGGCAGTTAAAAAAGGGGGAAACAGGCGAAAAAGACGCGTTCGGCAGTGCGGTTGCGTTCGGCTTGGGGGTTGTCGGAAAACGAGTCGTCGGACCCCCGAAAAAGGCACCTCCTTATGGGGTAAAAAAACCGGAAAAAAACACTAAAAAACATTCGGCATTCGTGCGAACATTCGGCAATACCGGAATGTATTGCCTTGCTGCCGAAGTCGCGTTATTAATACTGTGATAGTGAATGTGTGAGGGTTTGATAATGCAGAAGGCAATAAGGTACTTTGGGGGATGAAGGTCATCAGTAAGGAGAGAGATAATGGTGAACGGTAAGTTGAAATTATGTGGTACAATCTACGGTATAGATGAAAAATTACGGTGAAATATCAAGAAAGAAGGCGGAGATGAGTGATTGACTGGATTTGGAAGTTATGTAACAAAGCGTTTATGGAGTGTATAGTCGAGAATTGAAGGAGAACAGTAATAGTACCCTATATAAGGGTAAAGGGAAATAAAGGGCAAGCTGTAGGAATTATAGGGGAATTTAGTTTATTGAGTGTAGTACGGAAAGGTATATACTGTATTTTGTCGAAAAGAATGCGGTCAAGTGACTGAAGGGAACTGATTGTGAAGAAACAAGGGGTGGCGTTTTAGAAGTGGTTAGAGGATGTGTGGACCAAATCTTTACATTGAAACCAAAAAATGATTGAGAAAATAAGAGAAGAAGAATAAAATGTATTTAGTTTTTTATTGGAATTTGCAAACTGGCAGTTGAATATGATTAAATAGGAAACTCTATTGCAGTTTTTAGTGATATTATTGGTGTTGGTTGCGTTAAGCTCTGAATCGAGTCAAAAGTAATAATGACGAGTAGGGATCGTGTAATAAGAATAAATGGAGTTGAAAGTGATTATTTTAATATTAATATCGTAGTTAAGGCAGGAATGTGCTCTAGGTACATGTGAGCTGGATGACCCGCAAACTTGAGTAGTTTTTTTAATGTTGAAAAAGTTAAAATGCAGTATAATTGACCAAAAATTGCTTTCGGTGTGAAGCTCAGATTCTTTCCTTTTTTTTAATTTTTTTTTATTAAAAATTGTGTGAACTTATTTCGAATTTGTGTTTTATATTAATTATTTTCTTAAGGTAACAATTTTCGTTCGCAAAAACCAATTAAATATAATTACGTTTTATTATTTAAAATTAAATGATAAATACGTTTACAAATAACTTAAAAAGGCAAAATATCAGAAAAGAACCAGGAGAGAATTATCTCGAAAAGTTTGACACTTACAGGAAAACCCAAATACATATTTGAATCAGCAGTAAAGCTTTATTACCGGAAATGTAAAAAAGACAAAAAAAACTCGAATAAGTACGACAACCTACAAAAAATAGAATTACATATTCGGAATCACGTATAAAGCTATGATTATATGCAAAGTCGATTTTGATGATTGTAAAACTAACGAATACCAAGGGTAGCCGCATGCATACCAGGAGCAGTGGTCTCTCGGGCCTTCTAGGTGGACGACGGGGGGGACTTCGTACCCCCTCTGTCCCCCATCGGCTCGAGCCCTAATGGAAATATATTTCCTTGAGCTTCAATTTTTAGGGGGCTCGTGCCATGGGGGGACGAGGGGGGGACGAAGTCCCCTTATTTTTATAATAAGCTTTATAAGCTGATTCCAAATATGTAATTGTTTTTTCTGTAAGTGTCGTACTTTTCGGTTTTTTTCTTTTTTTTTTTTTTTTTTTTTTTTTTTACATTACCACTGGTAATAAGCTTTATACCGCTGATTCCAAATATGTATTTGTTTTCTCCCGGTTGTGTCACACATTTCGAGATAATTCTCCTGGCCTTTTTCTGGAATTATGCCCATAAAAAAAAAAAATATTATAAACTGGAATAAAGTTTAATAAAGTTACCAAAATCGTACAAAAATTATTTTTTTGTTATCGCTCCTTTTCCCTTGGCCTCTCTCTCTCTCTCTCTCTCTCTCTCTCTCTTCGCTCTCTCCTCTATATATATATATATATATATATATATTATATATATTATATTATATATATATATATAAATATATATATATATATTATATATATATATATCAATATTATATATATAATATATATATATATATAGATATGATTAACTATTATTAAAAGGAAAGTAAATTTAAACTTTAACTGCTTCACCTTTACTAAAATCAGTAGATTATTATATATTAATTTATTTTTTATTTGTAGTAAAATTGAAAAATTAAAACAAAAATGTAACTAATAAACCTAAAAATTTCATGACTCAGAGAAACGCGGGTCATCCAGCTCACATGAACCGTGCTCTATCTTTTTAGTTATTTAATTTGTATATGGATGAGGTTATGAAAAAATTAGAGATGGGGGTGACAGAGGATGATGTTAGAATGATGGAGAATGGAAGAGAGTGGAGTGTGCCCTACCTATATATGCGGATGAATTTGGTTTTGCTGTGGCAATCTGGGAGAGTTTGGAGGATTGGAATTAGAGATTTTGGCTGGTGTGAAAGAAGGATGTAATTGAGGTTAAACGAAGATAGGAGTTAAGTTATTGGTCTGGTGGAGGCTTTGATGTCACTTCTATTATTCACCTCTGTCCCTGACCTTTCACTATTCTTTACTAGAACGTCTATTTCTCTTGAAAACACTTTACAACCTAGCTTAATCCTTTTTCCTTTCCTTAAAAAAACTTCAATATACCTCACTCTTGAACATAATTTCTTCCACTTCAACAATCTTTACTATAAACAAAACACAGGCCTTAGTATGGGCTCTCCTTTGTCCCCTATACTCAGCAACTTATTTATGGAACTGATTGAACACTTTTTTATTCTCAACCACCCTCTTCTCTCCAACACTACTTGGCTCCGCTACGTTGATGACATTTTTGTCTCCATCCCTCTAACCACTGACCCTAGTCTCATCCTTAATTTTATCAATTCCATACACACTAATATCAAATTCACTATGGAACTCTCTATCAACAAAACACTACCTTTCCTTGACACCCTTCTCTCTTGGCATAATAGCCCGACCTTCTTATATCGTATTTACCGTAAACCTACTTTCAATCCCTCTTACACTCATTGGTATTCCTCACACACAACCAACACAAAAATTGGCATTCTTACTTCCCTTTTTCTTAGAGCCTTACGTATATGTTCCCCCCCTTTCTTACAAACTGAACTTAATTATATCTTCACTACCTTCAGCAAACTTTCTTACCCCAAACACATTTTAACCCGTTCCCTTAAAAAAGCTAAACATAAACTATACAACCCAACCATCGGTTTACCACCCAAATCCTTCTCTTATCTACCCGTCCCACATGTACCTCACACCTCTATCATAAGATCTTTACCTGAATCTTTAAGACTTACCTCTTCTAACACATCTTCTCTCAAACGCATTTTTAAACCTCCCACACACACTTTCCAAAACATCTCCCAATGTGTTTACAAAATCCCCTGTTTTAACTGCACCTCTTGCTACATTGGAGAAACTAATGATTTCACCAGGCGTAAAAAACAACACAAACAAGACCTCATAAATGACTCACAAAATTCTGCCCTCACTTTACACAGATCACAACTCAATCACAAAATTAACCTCAATGACATGACCCCTATCATTACAAGTACTGGACCCTATACAACGCAAATTAATTGAATCCCTTTGCATAAAAAATCTCCCCAACTACAACAAACTACAAGGCGAATACTCTTTAGATCCCACACTTAACAAATTATTGATCACCACACCATTTTTCAAAAAAATCTTAACAAAACATACCTAATTAACTTATTCTTCTTACCATTTTATTATATTTAAACTTTCCACTTTTCACAGTTTTTTAAATTAAAATTTTAGTCTTCCATTCACCGCGTCGGACAGAGGATCCAGCACGGATCGAAAGCTCACGCCCTTCACAATACAGAAGACTTTTTCTTGTAATATATATGTAAAAATTATCGTGTTTAAGATTACTTCAGGCCTCCTATTATTCTACCTACATAACTTAGCGATTAACAGCTTCGAATTCTAATCTAATATATATAACTTCTATCATATATATATATATATATTATATATATATATATATATAATATATTATATATATAATATCATAATATATATATATATATACTAATAATATATATATATATATATATATATATTATATATATATATATATATACGGTCTATATCATATATTATTTTTTTTTCATTTTTTTTTTTCAGGCCGTAAGGGATGCAACCAAAAAACTACAGATATAACCTCCTTGGATTAATGGCCGGATGTGCTTACTTGCTGTTTTATTATGCTTGATGCCTCTTGCGTTAAAGTTTGATGAAAAGAGATATAAAGAAAAGGAAGGACGAAGGAAACGCACAAAACTGTTAAATTTTTCACTATCTCATTTTCCTTTTATAATATTAAATGGATTCTTTAATGTCTGTCTTTGAGAACGAACGCCTTTGATGCATAACACGCCACTTTGGAGTCAGCTGAGAACGAATATGGTAGAGGAAATGGAAAAACAGTGAACACTTCCACATGACACATAGAATTGATAGAAAATTGTTAAATAATAAAAGTTCTAAGTTTATTTTATTATTAACAAAGATTGCAAAGTTATTTGAAATGAGAGGAAATTTATTATGTTATCACAAAATTTCTTGCTTCACTTGTTCAAATCTTGATATTGAAATGTGTTAATTCATATCTAGGTTCAATTTAAAAGTTGGACTGCATTAATTTTGATTTCATTGGATTGAATTGAATGTTTTATTACATCTATTGTAATCATTGTCTAGCTGATCAGATTAATGATAATAAATTCTCATTTCTCAGATACAAAGAAACTTATGTGCGCATTCATATCGGTATCACCGATATCGTGTTATATTTTCGTATTATTATTATTCCTTTATTTACAATTATTTTGTTATTCAATATAAAAAATTACATTATATACATATTATAGATATATATGATAACTATATATAGAGTTCATAGAAATGATATTAATGAGAAATGAAATATATATATAGATAATGATAGATACTAGTATAACTATGTTACTAGATATAATAGTATAGAAATAGCTACTGAAATGTAGCTAGAGTTAATAAGTAGAGTAGATAATGAATACGTAAGTAATACTATAAAGTATAAAGAATAATTATAAAATAGTTAATTAATTCAATCAATCTCATCATTTCATATAGAAGAGAGAATATAGAGTAAAATATAGAGAATATATAAGTAAGATACGATAAGATATAGATAACGGAAAGGATAGAATGAAAAGTACTATATATAGATATGAATAGATACGATAAGATATAATTAGAAGATAATAGAGAAAGAGATACCGTAGATGAAGGATAGCAGAGTAAATAAAGAGATATGACATAAGAAATGAAGATATAGATGAAATAGATAAGAAGAACTTAGAGAAGTAATACAGACATATAGATAGAGATTATATAAAGATACGATGAAGATAATGAAATAGAGACGGTATAAATTATTACTATAATTATAGTAATATGAGAGGAGAAAAATATTAAGATTAATATTATTATATATATATAATAGAGTAAGATAATGTAAAAAGATATGAATAGATATAGAGCATGACGAAGACCGATACTAGTGATAATACGTAACTATCAGTAAGATATAATAACGATAAAGACGTAATAGTACAGATATATACTTAGTAACTATAATATATATAGAATAGATAGAATACTAATGATAATATTATAGGAAAATTCAATTTTTCAGAATCTGAGCTATCGAATATTATCATGAGAACTATCGAATATTAGATCATATAGTCGAATATTAGATCCCAATCGTATATCACATATAATTTCGTATATTAGTCAATATCATATATATAATTAATAGATATAAATAGATTATAGATAAGAAGAAGAAGAATAGCATATAGAGATAGAGAGCGATATAGTATAAGAGAGAGGAGATATAGAATAGATTATAAGGAGAGAGGAGCAGATAAGAATATAGTAATTATAAAGAAAGATAGCAGATGAATAGAAGTAAGATAAGGGTATGAAAATGATAAGCATAGTACATCATCATTGAAAGAAAGGATGATTGAGGAGAGATCCGATAATAAGCTGAGCAAGAATGAAATCAACCATGCTATACTAAGAGAACAGACACAAATAGCACACATCGAGAGAGAGAGACCATGAAATGAAAGAGAAAGAAACATTGGACATCATTCATAGAGGCACAGAAAAAAAAAAGACATAGACTTGAACCACGACACAAAAATAGGAGCGCACCTAGTGTTAC
>JABUQX010027690.1:42500-46277 GCA_015478945.1 Trachelipus rathkii | reverse complement strand
TAAAACTTTTGTGTGGAAGGTCAGAGATGGATGCATTTTAATGCATAAATTAAGATAGTTGTAATTCCTTATCTGCTAAAATGTGTGCATTTTTCGTAAATTGGGTTAAATATTTCTAGTTGCCATGTGTTTCGAATTTACATAAAAGTCGCGTATGCGCTTGACAATCCTTCGCGTTTGCAGACAAGATCCGTGTTGCCATTTGAGTAATATACATTTAAAACACACTTTGCATTCCCTTAGGCTTAGGCTATATTACTTTCTTATTTGTTTGGTGATAGTAATAGCAGAGTGATTGCTGGCACATTTGATATATATATATATATATATATATATATATATATATATATATATATATATATATATATATATATATATATATATATATATATATCAGATAAATACGTGCGTGGCTATAATAATTTATGTGTGTTTTTTCTCTTTATATTTATTTATTTTTGTTAATAATTTGTGTATTTATTTTTTATACTTACAGATTTTAGAATAAAGACTTTTTTCAAAGATATGAATATTATTATATTTTGATTTAATATAATTACAATGAGTATTAAAAGAAAAGTAACAGTGTTGACTCGATGTGATAGTACCAAAAATTTGGTGGTCCAACCTTTGTTGAATGAAACTAGACACCACCCTCCATAAGTCATTCAGTATAGCTATTTTTCTTAAAAATAGTCACCCTAACGAAAGACTATGATATAGCTAAAGTGATAGCAGATGACATTATCAAAATATGGCAAAATGTAAATCCGCGCTTGCCGTTATATGATATTATGTCGTGAAGTTGGTGGATCGAATGTGTTTCAAGAAAGCCAAGAAAATTAATGGGAAATGTCTCACTACAGTACAGGTGCAAAATATGGAGGAAATATTAGAAAAACTCTTTGATATTTCGTCTTGAACCTCTAAGCTGCCTATTCGTCCTTGTGATGACAAAGCCGTGAAGTGTAATAAAGAAAATTGCAAAAACAACACATAATCTGTACTTGTCCACCATCAAAGAAGGTTATAATACTATTTTGTAATATATATATATATAAATATATATACATATATATATATATATATATATATATATATATATATATATATATATATATATATATATATATATATATATATATATATATATATATATCTATATATATATATATCTATATATATATATATATATATATATATATATATATATATATATATATATATATATATATATATATATATATATATATATATATATATATAAATTTATATATATATATATATATATATATATATATATATATATATATATATTTATATATATATATATATATATATATATATATATATATATATATATATATATATATATATATATATATATATATATATATAAAACAATTTATGCATCTATTTTTGTATTTATGCTTACTGGTTATTGGCTAACGTTGTTTTTTCAATTTAATTTCCGTTGACGAAAAGGTTGACAAATCCCTACTGCTAAATTTTACTATACCTTTACTTTTTATAGGTTCCATTAGAGGAGAGGAATATTTGAAAGACCAGAGATCAAAAAATAGGACCAAAGGGATGTTTCCAACTGGGGCATTGATGAGGTCATGTTTTAAAGAACAAGTGCTGCAGCTTTAAGAGGAAGAATAGAACTGCCAGATTCAAAGAAGGGTGTTGATTTGTGCACTACTGCATGAACGTCTTCACAGGAATTATTTTTGGCAGCACAGAGGTGAAGATTCTAGAGGTAATGATTGTAAAGGTTTTCCCATGATATATCATTTTAAAATTTGTAAATGTATACTCGTGCTTAAATGCTTATAGTTATTATAACGAGATCCTTAATAATAATTTTTGATAATACTATAACTTGACCTGTTTGTATCTTTATATAACAGTTTATTATAATACTAATATTAATTCGCTTTTGTACTAATATTTTAGTCAAGTGATGATAAATCCGAAGATTTTCGACCAAGTACATTTCAAGATGAAGGTTACAGCTTTCTGAAAAACTCTAGGTATGCCATGGAATTGATCAGAGGTGACGTTTCTTAAAATCTAGGGGCAAGCCTTGCCAATGCACTCCTATTGGATTTAAAGGCTATGAACCTGTTAGGGCCTTGTATGGATATGAATCACATAATGATCGATAAATCAAAGTTGGACAGAGAAAAAGATAGGATAAAAGTAAGAAATAATGAAATACTCTGTGATTGTGTAGAAAAATTACTCTGTATTGGGGTTAACGGAAAAGTTGACAGGCAACTTGATGTACAAAGAAATTGAAAATGAATATGGGGAGAAAAAGTTGAGGAAAGAAAAGACACAAGAGCACCATTTGACTTTTACAAACGAAGAAGCATCTGAAGGTGGAACTTATTTTACTCATATAGTCATCCCAGTTAAAGGTGTGACAGATGCTGTTCTGGCCGAAGAAGTTTGCTAGTGTATCAGTAGTTTAATAGCAGTACAGTTAAAGCATTACTCCTGGACAACATGAACACAATACTGGCTGTGAGAGTCTTGTAACACTTCTGAAAAAAAAATTAATCGGAAAGTGCACACGATTGGTTGTTCACTTTATCAAATTAAGCTACCTTTTAGAGCTCTTTTTAAACATCTTGATGGTTGTACCAGAGCTCCTACTGCCTTCAGTGGTCCTATAAGTAAACTTTGTGAACGGAACACCATGAATCAGCGCAAGTGGAATTTACCAAGTTAAGCGGGCCTCTAGATGAGAAAAATTTTTCTCAAGAAATACTGAAAGATCTTAGTTGCTATCAATTTCTTCTTTTAGAGTATGTATTTGGAATTTATAAAGGCAAGATAAATTCAAGATTTGCTTCCTGGAAAATTGGACCCTTAAATCATGCCAGATGGTTGACTTTGGCAATTAGATTAATGTGTCTATGGACAAGAGGTGCCTTTCCTCCAGAACTGCATAACAAGCTTTACCAGACCATTAAATACATTGTTGAAGTGTATGCAGTTAGTTGGTTTGAAATAAAAAGAAACAAGTTTCATAATCAGCAGTTATATATCTTCAACATGATCCAGAGGATCAAACAACAGTCTGAAGAAGTTCAATACGCTGTTTGAACAACCTAAAGTACAACGCCTTTGCCTTACTACCTGAGAATAGGCTGTATTCAATGATGAAATCGGAAGATGTCAATGTCAGGAAAATTGCATATGAAAAAATTATATTTATTAGGTAAGATTTTATATACATTCTAATTTTAGGAATATGTGCTTGTTTTTTACATTTTTTAAAATATTTTAAAAATTTCTTTTAATTATTTATTGATTACTAATAGAACAACTATATTTCAATCAGAGTTGGAAAGCCCGCTACAAAGAGATTTAAGTGTATCCAAATCATCAACATTGATGCTCAACACTGGTCAGAATTGATCAACCTATATGAAAACACAATATATGAGCCTTCTCTCACAGAACACTTCCTACCCAAGTGCTTCAAGAAGCATTTCTGAATGGAGAAACGCTGGAGCTGCCGGATCTACCTTCACATTCGCTGGGCGTTGAAAGGGCTGTAAAACTGGTGTCTGAAGCTTCTCACACAGTTTATGGACTAGAGTCAAGGCACAAATATATTTTAGTAAAGACTCTTAGCCGTAAAATGAGGCCTTCCTTTATCTCTATGGGATATTACCAGGAAAACTATGGCTGTGTTGATATCTAACATATATTATTACATTACTGGGAAAGTTTATTTCAATTGCTGGCAATAAAATTTAA
>JABUQX010027690.1:12500-37500 GCA_015478945.1 Trachelipus rathkii | reverse complement strand
TAAATATTTGGAAATTGTGACTGCGAACAAGAAACTAGTCCACCTATTGTTGTTTATGGACGATCTGTGCTGTGATGCTATTTCAACTTCCATAAATCCCATTCTGCTTTTACTAAATCTTCAATTGGACTTTCGAGATCTTTCTTGTAAAATGTTACACAATCTTTTATCTTCTCATAGGGCACATTACACCTGTTCGTTATGACAAATTGCAAGGAAAATATAATTTCATTATGATTTAAACATCTCTCTCCTAATACTGAAATTAAATTGTCCATAAATAGTATAAAAATGGTGTGACAATAAGTCTGTGGGTCGGAAGTAGGAATGTTGGATCTGTATTTTTGGAATTTGTTGTTCTTGGTACAGCAATTTCAATGCTCAGATTCAGATGCGCTTAAACATTCTTCAAAAAATCTGTTGAAAATCTACTGTTGCATTTTCTCTGATGGCTTCAAGTTTAGTTTTAACTAGATTCACTTCGTTATATGCACTCACCAAATCAATAACGTGTGTCTGCAATCGTTTTGAAAGATTGTATGTTAAACTTAATAGTCTGTTTAAAACAAAAAAGGAAACCAGAAAAGATGCACTATAAACATTGTTTAGAATTAAGGTAGCTTTTTTTGACTGATCTCCAACTTCACATTTTATTTGTTCTAAAGCTGCTATTATCGGGTTTATCATCTCTTTAAATAATAAAACCGATTCATGCCGTTGGCACCAGCGAGTTTCGCAAACTTTTTTAATCTCTTCTTGCTACTCTTAGGAATAAGTTCTTCTATTTTTTCTTCAAGAACTTTTGTCCTCTTAGCACTTACAAGAAAAAATGTACAACATTCTGATATTATTCCAATTGCATTTCGAATATTCTGAACTTTAGAAGCGTCTGTGAGGCATAAATTTAAGCAATGCGAAACGCAGTGAGTATAAATAGCTTTGGGACATTTTTCCTTTATTACTCTCTGAACACCCCTGAACTCACCACTCATTGCTGCTGCACCGTCATACCCCTGTCCTCTTAGATTATTCATATCCAAACCAAGTTCAGTTACTTTTTCTTCAATTAATTTTGCAAGACTTATTCCCGTCAAATCATTTACTGAGACGAAACACAAAAAATCTTTGACGGTAAGAGTATCAATATCAACGTAACGCACACACAACGAAAATTGTTCCTTCTGGGACACATCGGTCGTCTCATCGGCTAGGACAGTAAAAAATTTACTTTTATTTATGTTTTGCACAATTTTAAGTTGAATGAGATGCGCAAATGACTGAATTAGAGCATTTTGGACTGTGGAACTGGTATACATGGCATTTCTAGCACTAGTTTTTAAATGTTCTGAAAGAACATGGTCTCCAGCATTAGCACGATATTTTAAAAGACTCCGAAAATTGCCATCGTTTTCCACAGGCCAAGAGAGTTCGATTCGACCTGAGTCATGGTTTAAATGTAGCGATATTTTGCTTACCACAGAATCGAATTGTTTCAACAATTGGAATTAGCCGCTTTCTACTGTCTTCGGCCTCCCTTTTCTTCTGGCTGTCAATCTGTTTGTCGATTTTTCCTTGAACCTGCTTTTCTACAGCAAATCTCTTTTCTACTGATTCTTTGTGATATTTAGTTGCCTCATGTTTTTTGAAAGATTCAATGGCTTTCTTTAAGTTTGAATACGGTCTCGAAACAAAAACACCCAATTCCTGGTGTTTTCCTTTACCTTCTTCTTTTGTTTCCAAAAACAATACACAATTTGAGCAATAAACCCCAACATTTTTATCAGAGTAAGCTAACCACTTAAAATCATCAAGCCACTTTCTTTGAAAATATCTTTTCCGACCTTTGCCTTCCTGAGCAGGAAATATATATTTTGAATCTGGTTTCCAGAGATATTTTAATATTTCCACTTTTTCCTTATTGCTAAATACCGTACCTATGAAATTGCCAATATCGTTGAGATGAACAATTCTTTCTGTATTCCTTGATTGCGCCTGACTTATAGACGCTTGTGAAGGAAAAACATCACCGTCTACTTGAGATTTTTCAGCTGCTATCGCAGTTACAGAAGTTCCAGGAGAAACTGATTCTTCGAGTCCGAGAACCTCACTCTTTGAATAACATTAATATTTTGTGGAAAAAGTCGCTAATATCTGTTCTTCTTTTCATATTTTTTTTTTTTTAAGTTGAACAACAACAAAAACAAAAAATGTTAAGCACAAAGTGGAAAACTATAGCTATTTACTAGCAACTTGATATTATATCCTTAAAACAATAGATCGATAGCTTTACACTGACACCACAATGTTATCTCATTCACTCAAACCAAAATTAACAAGCAGAAGACAAAAAGGCAACTGCCAGACAGCCCTTCAAAAGATGGACACTATTCCCTTCAAATTTAGCAACATTGCACCTAATTTGGTACGATTGTTTTAATAAAATTTATAAAGTTTTTTTCCAATTTATGATTTGCAAAATTTATCTTACATTTGTACAACAATATACAATTTTTTATATCCATGAACAGCAAACTTGATTTCAAAAGAAAATCGACTAAAATTCAGAAATCTGAAATAAAGTAAAATGTACTGGCATCTGCACCGTAAAGCTTGGCAACTGTAGGCATGGATCAGCTATATGGAGTTGCCATGAGTTACAAAAATATGTACTTCAAATAGATTTTTATTTTTTATTTTTAAGCAGAAGGATTTAAAAAATAACACGTAGATATATGTATATAAATATATTTTTTAAATTATATGCGTCACGAATATTACAAAGAATATATATATATATATATATATATATATATATATATATATATATATATATATATATATATATATATATATATATATATAATTATATAACTATATATATATATATATATATATATATATATATATATATATATATATATATGTATAAATATACGTTTTCTCTTTCTCCTGTAAAAACTTCCCCAAAGGACTTACGAGATTAGTTCCTGACAACGACGAATTATATAAAATTAATAAATTAATTTAACCTCTGCACTTTATATTATTAACGGATATGATACTTAAAAATTTTAGTGTCTAAAAAAATTTCGAGGGATATGGTCTCTAGGACCCCCTGAATACATATATATATATATATATATATATATATATATATATATATATATGTATATATATATATATGGGTATATAGGTTCATATATGTGGAGATGTATTTAGCTATATATATATATATAGAAAATTATAATTCTCCCATATATAGATGTATGTATATATATATATCTATATGTATATATATATATATAATATATATATATATATATATATATATAAACATATATGTATATAACGATACTTTATACAGATATATATATAATAATAAATATATATAAAAATATGTATATATATATATATATATATATATATATATATATATATATATATATATTTTAAAAGCCCCTAATATTATGGTGCACCAATTAATATATATATATATATATATATATGTATATATATATATATATATATATATATATATATATATATATATATATATATATATATATATATATATATATATATATATATATATAAAATACATATATATATATATATATAACTATATATATATATATATATATATGTATATATATATATATATATACATATATATATATATATATATATATATATATATATATATATATATATATAATATATTTATATATATATATATATATATATATATATATATATATATATATATATATATATATATATATATATATATATATCAAAATTTAATGATTTAATATAAATTTTCCAATATTATATATATATATATATATATATAATATATATATATAATAATAATATATATTTATATGTACATATATATAATATATATATATATATATATATATATATATTAAAAAATTTATAAAATATTATAAATTAATAATAATATATAAATTAATAATAATAATAATAATAAAAATAATAATAATAATAATAATATTAATAATAATAATAATAATAATAATAATAATAATAATAATAATAATAATCAATAATAATAATAATAATAATAATAAAAATAATAATATTACTAATAATAATCATAATAATAATAATAATCATAATCATAATAATAATAATAATAATAATAATAATAATAATAATAATAATAATAATAATAATAATAATAATAATAATAATAATAATAATAATAATAATAATAATAATAATAATAATAATAATAATAATAATGATATTAATAATAATAATAATAATAATAATAATAATAATAATAATAATAATAATAATAATAATAATAATAATAATAATAATAATAATAATAATAATAATAATAATAATAATAATAATAATAATAATAATAATAATAATAATAAAATAATAAGCAAAATAATAATTATAATTTTAATAATAATATAAAATAATAATAATAATAATAATAATAATAATAATAATAATAATAATAATAATAATAATAATAATAATAATAATAATAATAATAATAATAATAATAATAATAATAATAATAATAATAATATAATTGCTGGAATCTGGAATCAAAAATCAAAATTCTAATCAATACAATTTGTGGGCAATGGACCCATCTATTTATAGTTTAAGTTTGAAGTCATTTCGGAAGAAAAACACCCGAAAAAAAGTTGTTTTAGAAGTCAGAAAAAGGTGAAGTTTAGCTTCGATCAAAATTAGCTGGCAATTAAGAATTTTACATCCATTTTTTGGGTAGGAGTTAAATGGGGCTCAGCCCGAAGCTAATATTAGACCCTCTCCTTAAAAATCAGGGAAATAGTTCGACAGCATTAATCACACACACGTTTAATGCGATTTTTTATTTTCCGATAAGTCAAGTCCTCGCCCTGGGAAGCAAAATAGCCCTGGGAGAAGACCACAAAGTCATGGAATTTCCTCTCCCAGTGCTGGTGACGAGAAACTTCTCTGACTGACGATCCAAGAGGTGAAGATACACTCCTCTCCTTAAATCTGAGTGGTTCTTCAGGTTTCATGATCACGAGAGTCTTTCTTGACTCATACCGGGCCTCTGAAGGACCCTGCTGGGGTTCTGGTTCATCCACCTCTAGTGTCTCACTGGTTTCTCCTTCCTGGGCTGTAACCTGCAAGGTGTCAGCTCCGTAAGTTGATGGTCGTATTTCCGGGACTGCTCTAACACCTCGATTTTCTTCCATAGCCAGGTATGGGACGGTTCGCACCTCAATCCTTCTCTGTTGTAATGGAGTGGCTTGTTGCGCGAACACACCCACCTTGTACAATCTTTGCCAAAAGATTACACATAAGTCCTGCGACGGATGAAGCCCATCCCTCAGAAATCCTTGTTTACCCAAGGTTAACACTTCTCCACTCCTGAATCTTCTAATCATCTTCCTATAAGAGGTGATGGAATATACTGAGTACATGACAGGATATGTGTGCTTTCGAAACCACTGAAAGGTCTCGTTCCCCAACATTCTTGTGTACTCATGCATATTTTTAGCTTGCAGATATAATATGCGATTGCTATATAATGAGTCATTTAGGAAGAAATTCCTAATTCTTTTGGGACAAGTCTGGAACATTATCTGGTTGTAATATACCAGATCCAGGAGCGGAGGGATTATCAAAACAACCTTAAGGCCATCATTAATGACTGCACACCTTCTAGTAAATGCGGAGAACCGATAAGCAAAATCCTCATTAGTATAGGAAAAATTCGCCTCCGTGACCCAATAATCTTGATGATCACTGTAGTCGGTAATCCTCCTCTTCGTGTATATTTCGGAAATCAGGATGTATACCAGCATATGAGTGTAGGTTTCATCCACTAACTCGGGTATCTTTTGGTGTAACTGTTCCAGGTTGATCCCCGGGAAAGCACGAAATATCACCGTGGCTCCGGGTACCAAATCAGGGGAGAAAGCCTGCTCCATATCCCTAACCCAGGAATGGCCGGTTACCAGAATCTGAAAAAAATAAAATAATTAGATGAAATCATTAAAGTTATTATTTTGTTAAGCTATTAAAGTTAAACTTTATTTCCCTATAAATTTTGGTTAATGATCTCGTTAAAATTTCTCTATTTTCCGCTTTCACTCTAATAAATATCGAAATACTGTTGGTAATTCCCTATTTTCCGCTTTCGCTCTAATAAATATCGAAATACTGTTGGTAATTCGACACACGCACCTCGAGATCGAGTGTATGGTTTTAAGTCTTCATTTGCTCCAGCCCATTCAGATGACCCAGTTGGGTCTTTCTCTGGGAAACCTATGAACGAGGAACTTCTTGATAGGAGTCCTTCTGGGGTCTATCCAATAACCCTTCTGCAGTAGTAGATACAACTTGTGTCAAAAATATATTCACTTGGAGGAAGGAAACCCTGCTTCTGGGTACTAAACTATGAAGACTGATTGGGGACGGCGATTTTATAGTTTCACTCCTCTCCCAACATCGTTCAGTCTCCTCTACTAAATCAGAGGTATCTCAGAGCAAGAAGGAATTCTTTTCTTGTTCATCAATGCTCATTGAGCCGGTTGGCTCCAGAACTCCTTTACTATCTTCATTTTCTAGACAATCAGGATTTTCAAACTAGGTGAGGGTTCTTCCGGCAACCCATTCAATGTATTTTGAACGGTCAAAACTGCCTCTATTTTATTTGAAAGGTCATATAATTGATCTGGGTCCATTCCGAATCCTACAAAATCGTCTTCGTCACTCTCTGACTCTATTTCAAAGGAATTTGTTTCTTGATTCTTCATATTTTCCGCGACGAGTTTAGGAGTAGATAATTCTTCCTCCGTAGAAGTATATTGCTGAAAAAAACGGATCTTGCAACAAATAATCCGGTAGGATTTCCCATAGACGTAATTGTCTGTTTTGGGAGCGATAATTCAGGTAATCTTTTACCGATTTAATTATGTAAGTAACCCCATTTTGTTGCACACAAATGATAGTATAGGGTCCGTAATGTCGTGGTCTAAATTTATTTAAATTCAAATCGCCGGGAAGATTGATTTTAAGTCTCACCAATTGATTGACTTGATATGAAACAAATTTGCTATGCCCAGACTCCCACCGATCGACATCCGGGAATGGAAGACCAGTAGATACCTCATGGGCCTTATGCAATATATTTCCAAATGGAGTCAAATTTGTTTCCTTATACCTGGTATGGTTGTAAACAAGCAAGACTTGAGATACTCTTGTGGGGGGCATTCAGAGAAACTGACTTATATATTCTATTGACCCTTTCAATGGAGCCATTTGATGTTGAGGTATATGGTGTGGTTAATACATGCCTTATTTGATATTGTCTTAATAAGTCTTCGAACTCTGGACCGATAAACTCTCGACTATTATCGGCTAATAAGCGTTCGAAAATTTTCGTAAAAATGGCAGGGTGGTATGCTGGAATATATCTGCCACTACAGAACTTTGCTATTTTTAATGGACACAGCCGACCCATATTTCGTGAAATGATGCACCACAGCCATTGCTTACTGATTGACCGAGGGAATTGGATCAAATCCACAGCCACTAACTCAAAAGGTCTGGTCGTTACAATCTCTATAGTAATCAGAGTTGGCCTTAAAAACCCACAAAAAAAAGCCCCCCCCCCAAAAAAAAAACATAAAAAAACAAAAAACCCAGCTGCATGTGCATTTTTAAATTTTTTTAGCTATTATTTTCAACAATTTGAGAGATATATTTTTAAAATTACTAATATGCAATAATAACAACAATATTATGTTTCATTATTCAAGATTTTCACAGATATATATATATACCTTTTAAATATTTGAAATAAATGAGAAGGATAAAAATAATTCTTAAAATTTAATGCAAAAGTAAAAGTGAATGCATCTTTAAATTTTAGTGACTAAAAGATAATAAGTAATTATTAAAATTACTAAATAAACTTTTCAGTTAATAAAAAAAGTAAAAAATTCTTTCCACTTTGGTTATAAAATTTTTAGAATATATTTTGAAGTTCCATAATTTTATAAATTTATATAGTATTCAATAAAGTATAAAACTAATTTGTAACATTCGATTGAATTAAGTCAATGAATGAACCACATTTCCCAATTTTATTACACATTAGTAACTATCTGGCTATCTAACCTGTCAGATATTTATATTTTCTTACAATACCCAACGCAGGATAGCTGCTGTTAATCACACAGGAGAAAATCTCATATATATATTATATATATAATACATATTATATATAATTATATATATATAATTATATATATATATATATTATTATATATATATAATATATATATATATATATTATATATATATATATATTATATATATTTATATATATATATATATATATATTATATATATATATATATATATATATATATTATATATATAATATATAATATATATATATATTATATATAATATATTATATATATATATATATATATAATATATATATATATATATTACTATATATTTATATTATTTTTTCTTATATATACAAAATAATAGAATTACATATACATATTTATAGTTATCTATTTAATATATATATATATTATAATATATATATATATAGATAGTATATATATATTATATAATATATATATATATATATATATATATATATATATATATATATATATATATATATATATATATATATATATATATATATATATATATATTATATATAAAAAAAAATAAAATAATATATATAATCATAATATATATATATTATTTATATTTTATATATATAATTTGATTATTAATAGCACTATATTTTGTATTGTATTATATTTATTATTATATATATTATCTATATATATATATATATTATATTGTCATATTATTTTATATTTTGTAAGTTAAAATATAAGAAAAATTAAAAAAAAAAGCTTAAAAAGAAAAGTAAATCTGAACCGAAATATTATAAGTGAAGAAAAGCAAAATAAGATAAGAAAGAAGAAAATCTACTGAGCAAATCAGACAGTAAGGTGGGCAACATACAGGACTTGCAAATATAGAAAAGGTTAAAGAAAACCAAATATTAAGTTAATTAATAGAAAATAAGAGATACTGCAAGCAAATAAGCTATTGCAGAAACTCAAAATAACTATTGAAGTCACAAAAAACTGACTTTGCCAAAGATAATTGAGAAATAAAGCAAAGTTCAGAATTGAACTTCAATCAACACAGAAGCCAGAAGAAAGAATTAGTAACATCGAATACTCAAGAGCAAAAGATTCCACAAAGAAGAAAAGTATTGAGGTTGAATCCCTTCAATTGATAAATCTTCTAGCAATTTGAGAATATAAAAGGAAGTTACAGAAAACATAGAAGAATTGAAGAAGACTTAAGAACCGCAAGTGATCAAGCTTAGGTTTTCACAAAGAAGAAAAATATTGAGGAGAAATCTAGCAATTTACACATTCTTCAATCATCACCTTAATAATAGCAAAGCAGCCCTATAACTTTAGTTTAAGAACAGAAGCCACCTGAAAACCCATTTCTTCTGATAAAAAAGTCTTATTCACCAGATTTGAAGAACCTGTTCGTACTTCAACTATATATCCAAATAAAATTTGAAGCAAACTGCGTTTTAACTTCACCTATTGATGAAAATCAATATATATATATATATATATATATATTATATATTATATATATAGTATAATATATATATATATATATATAATATATATAATATATATATAATATATTTATATATTATATATATATATATATAGTATATATATAATATTATATATATAATAGTGATAATATATATATATATATATAGTATAGAATATTTATTATAATAATATATATATTTATATATATAAATATATATATATATAATATAATATATATATATATATATATATATTATATATATAATATATACTATATATATATATATAATATATATATAATATATATATATATATAATATATTATATATATTATAATATATATTATATATCATTATGGAGGGGTGAATTGGAACACTTTTGTAAGTAAAACTTGTCTCCCTCCTTTTTCCTAATACACTTTTTGGTATTTTTTTCCATAGGTTTTATTTAGCCTCATGGGCCTACAGATAAATAATAATGTATTTAATAATAATAGTTAAATTAAAGTTTAAATGAAGCTTATTCGAACTTTCCTTGATGGGGCGAATAGGGACACTATATGGGGATGAAATTGTGAATAGGGACATCTCTTGGAATTCATATTTGTGTATAAATTTATTTATTTTTTTAATTTTTACTTAAAATAGATAATTGTTTGTTATATTAAAATTAGCCATAAGTATATAAATGTTAATAATGATACATAAAATAAGGATTAAAATGTGGTGTCCCTATTCACCCCATTCGGGGGTGAATACTGAATAGGGACACTTCTTGGAATTCATATTTTGCGTATAAATTTAATTTTTTATTTTAATTTTTTCTTTAATATAGGTAATTCTTTATTATATTAAAATTAGCCATAAGTAATAAAAATGTCAATAATAATACCTAAAATAATAATAACAATGGTGTCGCTATTCACCCCACCCCATCATGATTTTTATGTGGGGGTGAATAGAGGCAAGTTAGGCCCGGAGATTAAACCACTATGTACTGTTTGAAACAAAGATTTACTTTGTTACTTTAAAACTATCATACTTAACTGTATACACTGAAAAAATAATCAAAATCCATCCACAACTTTTCATTTTATAACAAAGTTAAGAAAAACATATTTTTCAAAAGTGAAATTCCATTTAAGAAAATTTCCTCCCCTAATACATTATAATTTTTTAAAATATAAAAATCCTTTAGAATTAAAGATAATCTAAATAAAGCTTGTAGTACTACCGCATTGCTATTGAATGAGCAATATATATATATATATATATATATATATATATATATATATATATATATATATATTATATATATATATATAATATATATATATATATATATATATATAACATATATATATTCGATATATATATATTATATATATATAATATATATAATATATAAATATATATTATATATATATTTTCATTTTTTCCCTTTATTCACAGTATATATATTACCAGTAGGTCAGAAAGATAGGAATATTGTCGAGCACTTTCTGATATGCCCTTTTAGAATTGAAAATAAATTCATGTACTATTTATGACGTTTTCGAGCATAAAGTAACGCAGCAATATTTTAAAAAACAAATATTAATAATCATTTTCCTTAAAAAAATTTTTACCACGATAAATACCAAAAATATATATGACTTTAGAAATAAATTTTGCTAAATACAAAGCTCAATTTAAATATTTTAATTTTTGGCGGGAAATTTTTGTACATTGCTTTTTTTTTACAACACACACAACACAATGTGGTCCGAAAATTATAACATTGGATTGAAATACTAGTAATATTTCTACTATGTTTATATATTAAGTGTCCTCATTCACCCCACGAATTTTACTGCCCATTTCACCCCGCCCGACTGCACGGGTAGTATGTTGGGACAACATAAAAACACAGTCCAATAATAGAAAGTTATATATACTATATATATATATATATATTATATAATATATATATAGTATATTATATATATTTATTAGTATCTATTATATATATATATAGTATAATATATATTTATATATTAATTATATAATATAATATATATAGTATATAGTATAATATATATTATATATATATTAAAAATCTCTGAATTTTGTTACCGTTGTGCTCCTTTACTAAATTGTTGTATTGAAGGGACTACAACTGCAACAATACTGTTATTTTTTTTAAAAATCTCCCAATTTACCCGGCTTTCCATAAAAAGTAAAACCTCAGACCTGGTGAGTTGGTGGGCAGCTCCTTGGGGAAGTATCCAGGTAAAAATATAGCGTGGTAACAACTACTTAACTATTGGTAGCTAAACTAACTAGCTTCCCAGAGCCTTAGATTATTGATGACATAATGCTTAGAAGTTAAATTAAAATGAAAAATATATATACTTAAGTAGTATCCGTACAGTCTCGGCGACAACTTCAGGAATGCGGGCGTTGCGTGTCCTTATCAGCGTGAGCTGATAAGGATACGTGTTTTCGAGATAACGCTAATTGCTTTTACTGATAACGGCGACTCGGTTCTTATTTCGGCGTATTTAATTTAAGGGGCAAGAATTTATTTTTATTTTATTAAAATAAAAATAAATTAAATAAATTAAATAAATAAATTAAATAAATTTAAAAAAAAAAAATAAAATAAATAAAAAATAAATAAAAATAAATTTAAATTAAATTATATATATTATACCCGTATAAAGTCTCGCACCGCATCGCTCCGCACCGCACCGCACCGCACCGTATTATTATTATTATTATTATTATTATTATTATTATTATTATTATTATTATTATTATTATTATTATTATTATTATTATTATTATTATTATTATTATTATTATTACATCGAAAAAATTGAGCATCACGCAGTAGTGATCTCAATTTTGAGGTTGCCTTGCTGTCAGCAGCCGACTCCGACTTCCGTTCATCCACCTGTTCCGCCCACCGCAACAGCCGCGCACCGCACTGCAACCGCCCACCGCACCGCACCGCACGGCTCAGCCCCCAACTTCGGTTTCGATTCCACCCGCAAAGGCGACTCCTGTTCCGTCCCATTCCGTCTCCGACTCCGACTCCCTGTATATATATATATATAAATATATATAGCAGCGAAATGATTTTTTTAGGCTCCGCTCCGACTCAGCTATGGCCCTCCGACATATATCTATATAGGTTAGAGTTATCGTATCGGGTTAAAATTTGGAGGGGGGTTAGATGATGAGGTAACCTTGCTGTATACGAAGTTACGTCCCACTGGGTCCCCCGAAGGGGGACCCACCCCCATTAAAAAATCGAAGTGTTCGTAATTGGCTGAAATTTGGTGACAGGCCTTCAGAGTGAATTCTTAGAAAGAGTTAGTATCTGATTCTGAGTTAGTTGGCCTTCCGGCACCGGCTGCTGGAGCCGGTCTGCCGGCAGCCGAGTATAAATTAACATTCGAACTAATATAACAACAAATGGTTGTCTTATATAGGCTTATTGAGGTCGTAGAGTCGAATTATGAGGGTTATAAGTCCATATAGGGTGTCTAGGGTCCCATTTGTGGGACAGGACCCCAAACATTAAATATTGACGTAGAAAGATGAAACTCGGTATACACCTATCATATAAGGTATCATTACTGTTGCCAATGTTAAATTGTAGTGAGCACCCCATGGGGGGATGCTGGCCCCACAACCTGAAATTACTGGCATTAGAACGACGCGAAACTTGGTTATTCAAGTCATATTTCGAGTATCATTACGGATAAACATAGTATGACTTGAATCATTAGTTCAATAGATCATAGGTGGGTGGGTGGGTAGGGGAACTGCTTGGATGGGTGGTTTGATTAACAGATTTTACTGCATTTCACTGTTTTTAAAATCAGTAAAACTATTACGCTTTACTGTGATATTTATTCAAAACTTATTTTATAAATGTTAGAATAAAATTTTGTATTTTTGTTATGTTTGGTTTAAAACTTGTTATGTTTTGCAATTATTCATTGGAGATTATGATATTTAGACGAGGTTATGATGAATTTTTGGTTAAATATTACGAAGTTGATGCAAAAAATTTTGTTACGTTAGCGCCATTATATTTCGATTTCAGTATTGATGATTAGACAGGGTTTAGCTAAATTTTGTTAAAATACGATGTTAATGTAAAAATTAACATTGATATGTTAGAGATATGCTTTGAAAAAGTGTGAATAGGTTACGTTTGACGAAGTGTTAAGGTAACTTACTGAACTTGTTAAGTGCAAGAAGTTTGTTAATGTTAGGCTAGTTTATTTCGTACGTATGGCTTGTTAGGTTTGTTCGTGTACATTATATTCTTAGTTCAGGGTTGGTATTTGATAGATGGTCACTTTGTTAAGGAATTTTGCTGGATAATACTGCTTTAGCTTTTGCTGATATGTTGGAAAAGTGGGGATACATTGAGTTTGGTATGTCCTGTTTAGCCAGATTTACCTTTGATAAGTAGGGAATTTATTGAATACGTTAGCAGATTATTCATACGGGCGGTATGTTAGTTTTGTTGCCGTTGTACATTTATATTCTTAGTTCAGGTTATGATGCTGTAGCTTTATTTGATGATAAATGTTTGTTATATTTACCTATGTTAAGGTAAAAATTACCTATGATATGTTACAGAATAAGTTTGAAAAATTCGTGAATATGTTACTGTTCTGTATGCGCCAATGTTAGTTAACTTTACTGCCTGTTAACAGCTTTAAAGTCTGTAAAACTATTACACTTTATTATGGTATTTTATCAAAGAACTTGTTTTTTATGTTATGTATGGATAAAAAAGAGCTTATTTTTTATGTTATGTTTGGAAAAATCTTTGTTATGTTTTGCCCAATATATTCGTGGGGATTAGTGATATTTAGGTAGCGCTTATTGGATGAATTTTTGTTTAAATTTTACTATGTTTAATGCTAAAAAAGTGTTACGTAGCGTATATTCGTTTGTTCTGGTATGATAATTAGGCTAAGGAGAGGATAAATATTTGTTAAATATTTATTTATTTCAATGTAGAATTAACGTTAATATGTTTGAGATGTGCTTGGAAAAAGTATGAATAGTTACGCTTTTCTACGCTTGTTAGTTACTTTACTGATGTTAAGTGCGGGATTTTGTTAATGTTAACAGTTTATTTATGCGTAAGTTGTGTTAGGTTTGTCGTTGCTTATTATATTTTTAGTTTCAGGTTATGATATCTTAGCTTTATTGATATGAAAATTTTATTACGTTAGTGTATATTCGTTGATTAGTATGATAATTAGCCAATGTTATGATAACTTTTTGTTAAATATTACCATGTTAATGTAAAATTAACATTGTTATGTTAGAGGTATCCTTGAGAAAGTATGAGTAGGTTACGATTTTGTATGTTATGTTAGTTACTTTACGGTTGTTAAGTAAACGTTGTTAACAAAACAAGAATCATTGGTATTGCGTAATGTTTTCGAAAACGATCCATACAAGAATCATAGGTATTGCACAATGTTTCGAAAAGTGGGAGGAGTTTGAGCAAATTGTATCTGATAACTCTAGTGAAACATGAAATACAAATACATATGTGAACCGAATTGCTCGTAAGCCATAGATATGAAAATACAAATATATGATCTGATTTCATGTTTAAACAAAGTTGTATATGGCATGTTGAATAGACTTTTGAACCGTTATGGTTCGTATGTGTGTTATATCCTTGTTTACGCTTCTTATGATTGGTTGAAAGAAGAATCGCTATTACCCTTTAAGGGAAGAGATTTGTTTTATATACCCAAACTCTATTTTCTTCAGTTAAAGACATTTTTCGCTGCTGCTTTGGGTACGATGACATCGTCCTCGCATCTCTACGCTTGTTGTTGATTTCTTCACGTACTTTACCGATGTTAAGTGTGGAACTTTGTTAATGTTGACATTTTATTCGATAGGTAAGTTGTGTTAGGTTGTCGTTGCTACTTTATCTTCTTAGTTCGCGTTTATGTTAATGTTAGCTTTATTGATGTGCAAAACTTTATTATGTTAGCCCCATTATTCATTGATCAGTATGATAATTAGCCAATGTTTATGATAAAATATTGTTAAATATCACCATGTTAATGCTAAAAATCTAATCGATTTGCCTTTATTGTTAGGGATTATGCTTGATGAAAGTGTAGTGAATTATGGTTACGCTTTTGTATGTTTAGGTTAGTATTACTGTTGTTAAGTGCTGAAAACTTTGTAACGTTAATACAGTTTATTATGTTTAAGGTGTGTTTAGATTTGTCGGATTATGTTTGTGGTGGGATTATATTTCTTAGTTCAGATGATCATATGTAAGCTTTATTATTAATGTGGAAAACTATGTTACGTTCTAGCCTATATCGCCTTCTCGCTGTGGGACGGGCCAAGCGTTCTGATATACTTTTTGCTTAAATTTATTACCAGATCTTACTCTAAATATTAACATTGACTATGTTAGAGATATGCTTGACAATATGTGAATAGGTTACGTTTTTGTTAGAGCCACATGTTAGTTACTTACTGTTTTTAGTTGGATACTTTGTTAATTTTAACCGCTTTATCTTGAGTTTGAGATGTTTTATGCGTTTGTTGTTGCTACATTATATTCTTAGAGGATAATGCTATGCTTAGTATTATTAATGCTTAAACTTTGTTTGTTAGCATATATTCGTTGTATCAGTGTATAAAGAAACTTGTTTATGCTTATGTTTATTCCCAAATATACACGAAAGTGACTTGAATCAAATAGTCGATAGATCGATAGATCATGGGGAGGGTAGGAGACGATGAGGGAGAGTAGGATTGGATGGATTGATTTTACTGAATTTACTGCTTTTGGCGTATGTAAAAAACACAAATTTTTCACGTTATAAAAATGAAAAGAATAAAATTTTTAGTAAAAACAAAACGTTTTTAACGAAATAAAATTAAAAATTTAAGTTATTTGTTTTTTATAAAAGACAAAAATACAAAAAAGTTTTTAAAGATAATAAAATTAAAAATAAAAGTTTTTAGAAGTTGTTATAAAACATAAAGACATTAGCAAAAACATAAAAAATGGTTTTAATAAAATTTTGTTATGTTTACACCTGTGTCAAACAAGAATCAGATGTATATCTTATGTTTTCGAAAACGAAACCAAACAAGAATCATAGGTATTGCGTAATGTTTCGTAAACGAACCAAACAAGAATTCGTAGGTTTATTTGCGTCAATGTTTTCGAAAAGTGGAGCGAGCTTTGAACAATTTTCTCGACTTGTATTTGATAACTCTAAGTCAAACAGGAACCACAGCGGGCCTTCGTTACATGCTTTCGTTCTGTATGCGATTGGTTAGCTTACTTTTGTGTTGATTAAGTATGGCAACTTGCTTAATGCTTAGCCCAATTATTTGATCATAAGGATGTTAGGTTTTGTCAATTGTTGCATATATTCCTAGTTCAGCGATATGATATGTTAACTTTATTGATGTGAAAAAACTTTTGTTACGTCAGCATATATTTGTTGGCGTGTATATTATTTTATGATAAATTTTTGTTAAATGTTACTTATGTCTTAATGTAAAATAACAGTGATATGTTAGAGATATGTTTGAAAAAAAGTGTGAATATGGTACAGTCTGCTGTAAGCAACGTCAGTTACTTTCCTGCTTGAGCCAATAGTGTTTGTATTTTATTCGCGTTTACATATAGGTTTGATGTTATACATTTTATTCTTCTTTGTATTAGGTTATGTTATGTTAGTTTATTGATGTTGAAAACTTTGTTATTTACTGTTTTTTACTGTTTTAGTTTATGTAAAAATGTACGTAAAATTTTTTACGTTATAAAACATAAAAAGAATAAAAATTTAAGCTAAAAAAGAAAAGGTTTTAAACCTATCAAGTTAAAACATTAAAACTTATTTTTTAAATAAAAAAACAAAACTAAAAAGTTTTAAAGAAATTAAAATTAAAAAATAGCTAAAAGTTTTTTTAAAATAAAGAGTTTAAAGAAAATAAAGTCAAAAAAGAAATAAATGTTTTTAAAACAAAAGAAAAAAAGATGTGAAAGGCAACGTTCTATATGTTTTGCTAGTACTTTTACTGTTGATAAGTTTGAATCTTTGTTAATGTTAGCTGATTTATTCGCTGTTTAAGCTATGTTAGTTTTGATGCTCATGGAATATTTCTTACATCAGCTTTGGCTTTATGTAGCCTTTATGATGTGAAAACTTTGTTATGTCAGCATATATTCGAGGTAGTATAAAAAAGAACATATTTTTTATGCTTATGTTTATCCAAATGATTAGCTCCGAGAATATGACTGCGAGTCAACAAGATCAAGATCAATACTCCAATAAGAGCAGGGTTGGGACGGGCCAGGGGAGGTTAGGGGGTGTTTGAGTTTTATCTGCATCAGTGATTTGCCGTTTAGGGTATTGTAAAAACACAACTTTTTTTTTCGTTACTAACTATTTTTAAAAAGAATAAAATTTTATAGTAAATAACAAAAAATTTTTAAAGATATAAAATTAAAAATTAAAATTTTTTAATAAAAAAAAAAACAAAACTTAAAAAAATATTTAAAGAAAATAAATTTGTAAATTAGAAATAGAAAGTTTTTTAAAACAAAAAGTTTTTAAAGAAATTAAAAGTTTAAAAATAAATAAAAGTTTTTTAAAACAAAAAGAAAAAAAAGATGTGAAAGGCAACGTTTTATCATATATGTTTTGCTAGCTTACTTCACTGTTGTTAAGTTATTAACTTTTGGTAATAGTTAGCTGTTTAATTCGTGCTTTAAAGGTATTAGTTAGCCGTTTTTTCGTGTGAGTTATATTATTCTTGCGTTCAGACTGATGAAATGATAGCTTTGTTAAGCCCATAAAAACTTTTATGAGTTGCGTTGCCAATTATATTCGTTTGATCAGTATGAATAATTAGGTACCTGGTGATGAATATAATAACGAGTGTTTAATACGAATAATAGAGAGATTATGTTAGATATGTTGAAAACGTTATGAATAGGCTTACGTTTTTGTATACAACTGTTAGTAATTATACTGTTGTTAAGTATGCCGAACTTTGCTAATGTTAGCGATTTATTCAGGCTTAGGGTATGTTCGATTTGATGTTATTACATATATGCTTACATCAGGTTATGAGTATGTTAGCCATTATTGATGTTGAAATCTTTGCTGCCGTTAGCGTATTGCCGTTTTGGTCATTATGATATATTACACAAGATTGTGATAAATTTTTGTTAAATGTTACTATGTTCGCTTGCAAAAATAATAATATCGAAAGTTATGAAAAATGTTTGACAAAGTGTAAATAAGTTACGTATTGTATGCAAATGTTAGTTACGTACAGTTGTTAAGTATGAACTTTTGTTAACTGTTTGATCTGCTTATTCGTGACTATAAGATGTGTTAGGGATGGAGTGCTTTTACATTATATTTCGTAGTTCAGTTGATGCTATGTTTGCTTAATTAATATGAAAACTTTGTTTCGTTAGCATATGATTCATTGATCATTAAGATACTTACACAAGGTTGTGATAAATATTTTGTTAATGTTACTATGTTAAGTAAAACATCAGTGATATGCTTAGAAAAAGTGTAAGTAGGTTACGTTCTGGCGCTCAATGTTAGTTACTTTACTGTTGCTTTAAGTATGGAAGTTTGCTTAATGGCTTAACTGTTTATTCTGTGTTAGTAGATGTGGTTAGGTTTGTGTAATTGTACGTTTATATGTCGTAGTTCAGATGATGCTATGTTTGCCTTATTGATGTGAAACTATGTTACGTTAGCATTATATTTTTTGATTAGTATGATATTTAGACAAGGGTTATGATAAAATTTTGTTAAAATTACTATGTTATGCCTAAAAATATCATGAATGTTTAGAAAAAGTGTAAGTAGTTTTTTCCAATCAAAGTTAGTTACTTTACTGCTTGTTAAGTGTGGACTTTAGTTAATGTTAGCCATATATTCATTGACAGTATTGATTAAAGCACAAGGTTATGATTAAAATTTAGTTAATTATACTATGTTAATGTATAAATATCCAGGATTATGGGTAGGGATGGGGGAGGGGTGGTGGTTTGAATTTACTGCATGTTTTACAGGTTTTAGGGTATTGTAAAAACCAATATTCTTAGTTTTAAATTCCGAAAAGATTAAAATTTTAGCTAAAAAACAAACTTTCAAAAACATTTGCAAAGCGAATGAAGTTCAGGTTATGCTGTTTATGTATACAAATATGATTGTTGAATCGACACGATCATTACAAACTAGAATGCGTGAAGCAAGGTGAGGGCTGAGTGAGGCCGGGGAGGCTAAAGAGGCTCCAGTGGCTCCAGAGGCTCCAGAGGCCTTCTTAGAGGCCTGTTGATTTTATATAAGAAAAAATACTGTAAATTTTTTTAAGTTAGATAAACTTAAAAAGAATAAAATGTTTTAATTTTTTTTTTTTTTTAGTTTTTTTTAAAAAAATTTTAAATTCTTCATAACTGTTGACCTATAATTTCTCTGGTTTGGTTTCATTATTCATTTTATTTCTAAAGATCTGTTTATGTTTTTATCTTTATTAATTTAAAACTATTTTTTCTTCAGGTTTGTTAGTTAACACGTCTGCTTAGCCAAGATATGGAAGATGTTACCGAAGTTTCAAGAAGTTCGTTCTGTATGCTCTTTAGTGTATTTCAGGTTTGTGGTGGGCCAGCATCCCCCCATGGCCGATGCTCTCACTACAATTTAACGATAAGGGTTACGGTTGTCAATACAATGGATTACTCTTATATGCATTAGGTGTGCTTTACCGAGTTTCAGCCTTTATCGTAATATTCAAGTTTTTAAGGGTAGCTAGCCATCCCCCCTGTGTGGGGGTCTGAAACATGTATCACTATAATAATTATTACCGAGTAATATCAGTCATGATACCTTTAGTCAGGTGTAATGAGGAGTTATTAACCAAAGTTTCAATACGTTCTTCACGCGCAACTCACGTCAATATTTAGGGTTTTTAAGAGGCCAGTGTGCATGCTGCCCCTGGGGGTGGCGGCTCACCTACATTAACATTTGGTGTCGGTTCGTCAATGTATACCCTATTATATGATAGATGTATTCTGAGTTTCAGCTGTCAATATAAAGTACAAATAGTTCAAGTTTTTAAGGTGCGTGACGACAGGTCGCCCCCTGGCTGGTCCTGTCAATCGCTAAATTCATTTAACTACTGGCAACAGTAATTGATACCTTATATTATAGGTGAGTATACCGAATTCTCAGCTTTCCTATGTCAACTATTCAATGGTTTATAACGGGCTAGTCAATCCCCGCATGGTGGGTGTGAAATTGGTATAACAAAGCTCTGGGAACTACAGTATTTAACGATTTGGCGAACAGATAATGGAATATACCTATATTATGATAGCAGTGTGTATTACCGGTCAGTTTTCATATCTTTTCTACGTCTCAAATTTAATGTTTGGGGTCTCTTGTCCCATAATATGCCGACTCGCTAGACACCCTAAATGGGAACTGGTATAACCCTCATAATTCGAACTCTACGACCTCGTTAACCCTTATGTATATGATATAATTTTAGTAATATATATAGTATTAATATTATAGTTACTTATTAAAAAAATATATTATTAATTATAATAAATATAATACCATAATAGTACATTAGTATATTTATAATATATATATATATATATATATATATATATTATAATATTATATAGTATTATTAATATATATATACAGGGAAATTAAGTCGGGAGTCGGATACGGAAATGGGACGGGAAAAGGAGTCGCCTTTACGGGCTGGAAGTCGAAACCGGATTAATTTGCCGCGGAAAGCTGAGCCGTGCGTGTGGCGTGAGAGGACCGAAACGGTGTGGTGCGATGCGGAACGCGGCTGTTTGACGTCGTGCGGGAACAGGTTGGATGATACCGTTGGAGAAAAAGTCGGATCGTAGGGTCGAAGAACTAGAACATCGGGAGCCACACAACAAGTGCACCCTCAAGAAATTGACTGAAAGGATCACTGCGTATCTCAATTTTTTTTCGAACGAGTGTTAGATAGATAAATATAATAATAATAATAATAATAATAATATATAATAAAATAATAATATATAATAATAATAATAATAATAAAAATAATAATTAAAATATATGATGAATAATATACGGTTAGCTTTGGTGAGGTGTCCCTCAGCTCGATGCAAGTAGTGCGTTGGATTCTTTTATAAGCGTGTGAAGATTCTATATCGAAAATCATATAGCAGTAGTAATTTTAATTTAATATAGTTTTGTTATTATTATTTTTATTTGTTTTTCTTTAATATTTTTTTATTTTTTTTCTTTATTGTTTGTTGGTTAATTATTTATTTAGTGCCTATTTAATTAATTTTATGTTTAAATAGTCATTCAAATAAAAATGAATTAATAAATAAAAATAAGCACCGAACCGATCGTTATCAGTAAAAGCAATTAGCGTTATCTCGAAAACACGTATCCTTATCAGCTCACGCTGATAAGGACACGCAACGCCCGCATTCCTGAAGTTGTCGACGAGACTGGATACTTACTACTACTTACTTAGTTACTTTACTCAAGATAGTCCTGTTATGTCATTACTATCAATAACCTGTAACAATAGCAATGTCATTTACCTTTACAAGTTTCCCCATGTAGGAAATAAGATTCATTCTGCAGTGTGAATTGGACAATGTCTGTTACCAAATTATATGTTTAATTTGTAAATTTTACACCTATTTATTAATTTATTTGTCAAATAATACTGAAATGACTTTGAAAATGACAATAAATCAATTATTGATCATTTTATTTTTTCTTCAAAAATAGAAATTTTAAGGAAAAAAAAAAAAACCACTACTAGGCTGTTTTTTTTTTTTTTCTTTTTTTTTGGTTCCGACCCCGGATTATTTCCAACCCTGAGAGTAAAGGTTGGCATGTATGATGTTAGATATCTTATATGCCTGGCATTTGTTACAGATGGAGAGGTGATATCTGTACATAACATATTTAATTTTCTGTGTCATAATTGTTGTATCAATAATGCATGTAATTTACAATGCCTATGTGCGCTAATTCAAAATGCTCCTTTATTGCTACCTGTACCAAATAACTAAAAGGTACAATCAAAACCATCTCTCTTTCTGGCAGTTCTCTATATAAACTACCAAACCATATTTCTTTATGGCGAAATCTAGATATAAACTACCATTTCTTATCGAAATGTATTACTGGGATCGTGCAAACTGTCTTAATGATCCTACATAGGGCAAGTTCCTCTCAATGGCTTGTTTTAGCCTCCTTAGTATGGGGTCTTCCTTTTGTAACTTTGTAAGATCGGTGGTATGTATATCCAAAGAGTCTAACAAGTCTTCTTCATTCAAGACCATTTTATAGATTTTAGGTAGATTGACTGCCTCTCCACCAGATCCAGGCGAGGTGCAATTCTTCTCCTCGGACTCAGATGTCCCATAGGTCTGAATTTCTTCTTGCTCCTCCATGGACTCGTCACCATATCAAATTCTAGAAACTGAAACTATGTATGGGCTATTTTCTGAGTTTTGGGTGAGGTAATTGACAGCATTGTTCTATTTGGAAGTGATAAATTGTAATCACAGACAAATAAGATAACAAATATTTCCCTCACTCTCCCAAAAATTAAAGGCTTGGAATCCCCGTAATAGATATAAATTTGAACTATTTATTTCTGCTAGAGCCTGTATGGCTTGCGTTAAGAGAAACTGTCTTTTATTTTTTATTAATTACAGATTTTAGTTATCTGTCTATCATTTTTGCCAGTTTGAAGGCCCTACTTTTGACGACGGTCAAGGAGTTCTTGCGCTACAGCTTCCCTTAATTTGTGGTGTTGCTCTGGAGATCCCAGCAGCCACATGGAAAATGCCTGGAAAAGAGAGTCTCCTCCCTCTGGCACCTTCATCTCGGAGAATCCTTTAGGTAGTTCATTACATCGGGTCGAGTATGAACTTTCAGTCTGTTCCACACCTTCACCTTTAGGCGGCCTGGACATGGCATATGCCGCTATATAATCTTTACCCGGAATGTATCGGAGTTCATAGTCGAATCATTCAACTCTTCTCGCGTTCGAGCCACCCTGGGATTTACTAATGACATGTTGTGTAAGAATAACAGTGATTTGTGATCGGTATGTATAATTACTTGGAAATTTCATGATCCCTTGTAAGTTTGAATCTAGTGGGATCATTCCTCGCTCTGAAACTTGGTGTCCGAGATGTTGCACTTCCTTCCTTAGTAGGAAAGTTTTCGACGGCTTGATTTTAAAACCAGTTTCCTCAAATGCCTGAAGTACTTCTTCTAATGTCTGCAGATGGTTTTCATAGGTTAAACTTACTATGAGCACATAATCGAGATATACCATGCATTCACTCTATGTAATATGGGCTAGTCGCTAGTGGATTTCACATTCCGCGCTGGAATCTAGTGGGATCATTCCTCGCTCGGAAACTTGGAGTCCGAGATTTTGCACTTCCTTCCTTAGTAGGAAAGTTTTCGACGGCTGATTTTAAAAACCGTTCCTCAAATGCCTGATACTTCTTCGAATGTCTGCAATGGTTTTCATAGGTTAAACTTACTATGAACACATAATCGAGATATACCATGCATTCACTCTATGTAATATGGGCTAGTCGCTAGTGGATTTCACATTCCGCGCTGGAATGTGGCCGGCCAATTTTTGACCCCAAATGGCATCCTCAAAAACTCCCAATGAGACAATGGAGTCGGGAAGGTTTCCTACTCTATACTAGACTCCTCCATCTCAACCTAATAATGTCTTGACCCGGTCTATTGTGGTAAAGTACTCCATACCTTGTAAGCTGAAAAACATCAATGAGGTTTGGAATGGGAAAATTATCTACTTTAGTAATTTTATTTTGCTCGCGATAGTCAATATATCAACATTTTGACCCACTCTTTTTTCTTATAACGGCCACGGGCGCCGAATAAGGAGATTTACTTCTTCCAGTTGTTTGCAATTGCTTTTGATCTCTTCCAGAATGGGACCTTGTAACCTTCTAACCGGAACTTGTAGAGAATCGTCTGTCAAGGTCTCGATTTTATGTTTGATGACTGTAGTTCATCCCACATCATAGTCTTTCAAGCTTAAAACGGATGGGTACCGACTTAAGAGTCTTACCAATTATCCCTGTTGTTCCTCTGTAATACCAGATTCATTTATTCTAAAGGTTGCGACTTGCGAGAATCCCATCCATGGTCCATTCTTGCCAGGATAAGTTTCCATTCTCATTTA
>JABUQX010027690.1:0-10000 GCA_015478945.1 Trachelipus rathkii | reverse complement strand
AACTTTATTGGCAAGCCTTCTACTTCCTGTATACTTGGGTATAAAGGAACCATTTTTGTTTGTCAAGAGAATGAAAAGATCGGGTGGGCACGAGATTAACTCTAGCATCTTATCCACAAGGCTGATCCGACGATTTGAAAATAATCGGGAATTATATGTATATTGTATTATTGTTATTATTATTATTATTATTATTATTATTATTATTATTATTATTATTATTATTATTATTATTATTATTATTATTATTATTATTATTATTATTATTATTATTATTATTATTATTAATATATAATATTCATTATTTATTATATATTATTATTATTATTATTATTATATTATTATTATATTATTATTATTATTATCTTATTATTAATTTTTAATTTATTTTATATTTATTTTTTGTACAAAGCTTTTATTTATTTTTATTTTTTTTATAAATTTTAATTATTTATTTATATTATTATGATTATATATTTTATTATATAATTATTATTATCTTATATTAATATTATTATTATTATTATTATATTATTATTATATATTATTATTATATTATTATTATTATTATTATTTTTATTTTTATATTATTATATTATTATTATTATTATTATTATTATATTTTATTATTATATATTATTATTTAATATTAATATTATAATTATTATTATTATATTATTAATTATTATTATTTTAGTATTATATTATTATTATTATATTATTGCACTTTTATTTATTATATATTATATTATTATTATTAATTATATTATTATTATTATTATTATTTATTATGATTATTATTATATTATTATTATTATTTATTATTATTATTATTATTATTTTATTATAATTATTATTAATATTATTATATTATTATTATTATTATTATTATTATTATATATTATTAGGTTCTTATTATTATTACAAGTATTATTATTATTATTAGACTATTATTATTGGTGTTTTTTATTTGTATACTACTATTATTATTATTAATTATTATTATTATTATTATTATTATTTTTATTATTATTATTATTATTTCTTTATTATTTTGTTATTATTATTATTATTATTATTATATTATTATTATTATTATTATTATATTATTATATGTATTATTTATTATTATATTTTATTATTATATTATTATTATTTTTAGTATTATTATTATTTTTATTATCATTATATTATTAATGTATTATTTATTATTATTATTATTATTATTATTATTATTATTATTATTATTATTATTATTATTATTATTATTATTATTATTATTATTATTATTATTATTATTATTGTTGATGATGAAATTATTATTATTTATTATTATTAGTATTATTATACTTAATTATTATTATTATATATTATTTATATTAAATTATTATTATATATATTATTATTATTTTATTATTATTATTATTATTATTAATTATTAGTTATTATATTATTATTATTACTATCACCATTACCCTTTCCTGTATTTACATACATAAATATTAGTTTAAGTTATATATGATATTAAGGTAGATTTCAGTTGTTTTTTTTTAATCAATTTTAATTTTTGTTTTCGTTTATATATTTGTCTGTTTAACAAGCAGACACATAAGCATAAATTGCTTCTGTAAGTTGGAATCTCGCAAAAAGCTTGCCAGAATATTTGAATTTTAATTTTTTTTATATACTTTTATTTTTTGGTGTTTTACTTAAAATACAATAAGGAAGTTATGGATGAGGTTTTGGAAGCTACAGGGCCTGACCCAACAGAGGTGACTACTGATTCGGAAGCATCAAACAAGAAATAGTCCGTTCGAAAAAAAACGAATACAAGGAAAACAAGGCAATCTTGTCCAACGACACTTGTAGCAGCCCTTTTGTATATACCGGAGTCTACACAGTAGCTAGATAGTAATAGCACTGTTCATTATATTTCTAGTCCGGATATCGCGGATTTAACTGAAACAAGGGAGCTCAGTGCTGCAAAAAGAGTACGACAGGTTCAAAGAAATTGTCTCAGTCATGCAGCTGCAGAACTTGACGACTTGCTGTCAACTTCTGATGCTTCTCACTTTTACAGAGCTATTGCAAAACATTAGTTTTAAACTTGGCGAGAGTGGGAAGATCATTTCAAGATTCATTAAACGGTCCATTATTCATTGAAGATGATAGAGAATGTTTCAAAATTCAAAGAATGATTAGAGACCAAATAAATCGAGCTTCTGAATATCTCAACTTTATAAAGAAATTTAATAGAGGTTCATCTATTCTTTCATCAACGAGGAGTTCTTGTTGCTCCAGGAATCATCCTAACTTCGATTTGTTCATTCCACATCCTAAAAAATTACCACTATTTTACGGTGACTTCGCTAAAATTTCAGCCATACCTAGAGGCTTTCGAATCTATAGCGGAAGGTCACGGTTATAAAAACTTATAAATTGGAACTCCTTCTCGATTGCTTAATGGGTAAGGCCTTGAAACTTGTTTCCGGCTACTTACGGGTCGGAGAAAAATGCAAATCATTTTGAAGCAACTTAAAAATGACTTTGGTAACAAAGCCAAGGTCATTGAAACTCTAATTTTAAATTAAGTGGTCTACCTCCTCTAAAATATAATTACGATGAGCTGAATATATTTAAAGCAGATTTTTTCTGCTATTTATAATCCCATAAGACTAAGGAAATGGTTGGTGAATGTAACATTTCTTCAATCATTTTAGGTTCCCTCATAACTCAGACGTTACCCCAGGTAATAAAGGACAAAGTACTCTGGGTCAAGGGCAAAGAAAGGCTCTCGTGGTAATGGTAGATCTAGTCCTCTCTTTTTTGGAAGAATCTAGGCAAATTTCTTCGGAAAATAAAGGAGCCAAGGAGTCAAGGAGCCAAGGAGCCAAGAAACCAAGGAGCCAAGGACCAGAGCCAAGGAACCAAGCAGCCAAGGAGCCAAGGACCAAGGAGCCAAGGAGCCAAGGACCAAGGAGCCCAATTCATCCCAATAGGAACCAAGAGCAGGAGCCAAGGCACTAATGGCCAAAAGACTACGACTCATTGCCACAATGAGCCAGATCCCAAGAGCAAGAAGCCAAGAGCAAAGCCCAAGAGCCAAGGACCGAAGAGCAAGGACAAGGAGAGATCAAGAAGCCAAGGAGCCAAGGAGCAAGAAGCCAAGGACCAAGGAGCCAAGAGCAAGGGAGAAAAGAAATCCAAGAGCCAAGAACCAAGGAGCCAACAGAGCCAAGCAGCCAAGAGCCAAGAGACCAGCAAACTATCTAAAGAAGTTACACCCAACAGAAATCACCAACAATTAAACAGAATCCACAGTGAACGAAACCGAAGGCTTCAAACAATTTTGACTAACACGGGAACAAAATCCCAATCCTCATAATAACCTGCTCAAAAATGCGGCCCCCACCAGTCAGAATGCTGGTAATAAAGTCATAATATATAATCTTTGTAAAGACCTTCATTATCCTTCAGAGTGTGTCCTTCTTACCGAACACTAGAATTTTGAATAACAGGTTATAAGGTCAAGTGTGCAAACGTTTTGGCTCGGAACCACACCACCCCAACTGCAAAAAAACAAATGCCTTGTTAATGTCAGGGCAAAAATCATATGTCGTGGTTCAGTCGTTAAAAATGGAACCAAAACCAAGAGAGCAAACTTCCCAACCAGACATAGCCCTGTGTCTCCTTCAGGAAGATTTCAATTAACGTAACAACACTCCTCACAGCAAATAGAGAGTTGTTTTACCGTTAGCGTACTTATCAGTTTATAAAGGAGACAAGACTATACTCGTAAGAGAGCTTAATGATCAAGCGTCGACCGCCTTGTCGCATGATGTCGTGACTTTAAAAATTAAGACGGACGATGGAACCATTCCCATCTTAGCTATCGTTGTTGACTATTTTATCACAAATATTTATATCCCTGGTTTGGTCAAGACAACAAGAATGCTACATAGACATCACGTCAAACTAGTCAACCCCTAGCACACTGGTAGTCGAGTAACAGATATAAGGATTTTAGTTTGAAGTCAAATGAGGCTTTTCGCAGAATCAACCTTATGGATATCAAAGTTGGAAAATTGATTTGGGGGGAATTACCCTTTGTTTCCAGCGATTCTGAATCACAGTTTCGGGTCGTTTCACCCGTTCGGGCAGAAGTTCTCTCTTACGATTTTGCAAACGAAAAACACTCCTCTTCACAAGGGAGCACACCCCTCCTCCCCAATCCGCGAAGAAGAAATCTGAGTGAACACCTTCCATCCAAACTTGGCGATGATGAAGAGGTAGAGGAAAAGCAGTTCCCTTCTAGTGTGTCCGTAGAAGAGAAAGAAGGGGGGAGCTTTTCCCCACTGAGGACTTAGATCAACTGTGGCCTCTATCACATATTGGCATTCTGCCAAATGAACGATTCATCGAACCGGAAAAAACAATTTTAGAGTCATTCAAGAAAAACCTTACCTTTGAGATAGAAGGATAAGTTGAAACGTTGGACAGGTCAAGTTGTTTCTTTCCATTGCTAGTAAACACCCTCCACTCCCGGAAAATTACGCTCTTTCATAACGACGACTTTACAGCGTCCTTAAAAAACTTAGATCTGATCCTGAACTTCTTAACTCGTATTCTGAAGTCATCCGGGATCAGCTTTCTCGGGATTTCATAGAAGAGGTGAATCCCACTACCCCAATTCATCCTGATGCGAAACTACATTACTTACCCCACCATGGGGTTCGTAAATCCTCTTCAACCACAGGACTAAGATTAGTCTTCGATTGCTCTTCAAAAAAATCAAGCCTCAACCAATGTCTCCACAGTGGCCCCTCTCTTATTCTGGATTTAGGTAAAATTCTCCTCAAGTTCCGCTTGAGACGTTATGCCACTTCTTCAGACATAGAGAAGGCATTTTTAGGGATCCGTCTTGCGCCAAAGGATAAGGATTCCACACGTTTTTTATGGGTGAAGGACCCCTCAGATGTTAGAAGTCCCATAGTGACTTACCGTTTTAAGTCTTTTTTTAATCTTGCACAGCAGGCCCAGTGTTAGCTCGGGCTCTGTGACTCACCATCGATGTGCCCAGCAGTCAAGATCACTGATTACGTGGGGCGGATCGAGAGGACGCGTATCCTCAACCCAATTTGACTCCGGGCAACCGTGCTTCACCTGGTGGGGTGGACAGCCGAAAAGAGATGGAAGACATTTTTACTCCTTCCATCCAATCGATGACATCTCTTTAAAAAGCTGTCTCAATATACGACATGAGACATCAAAACTTCTGACAACTGGTAAACGGCCGAGTAAAGATGGAATAAAAGTTGGGGTGGTTGATAAAACTACCATAATTGTTTTGGCACGGTCTTCGAGAGGGGAACGAGTTGGAGAGAGATCAAGTCTCCTACAATCACAAGACATTTGACACGAAACTATTAATAAATTCTTCAAAATATAGGCGGTATTCATTCCCCTCGGCAATTACACCGTAGTAATGCGACGGAAGTGATAATCCATCCAGTATGGGGGGAATGTATGCGAAGGAAACTAGATTGACCATATATAAACTCGGACTCTCAATAAGGAGTATGAAAGAGATATGCGCAGCCATTAAATTAAATAAAATGATGTCATGACTATAAAGTTATTAAGTTGCCATCAGCAAATATTATTACAAAGGTAAGTGAGCTATATTTCCTTACCAATGCTTCCAAGGCATTATAAATACTACTGTAGATGTTCGTCGGTTTGCGTTTTCAGACGAACTACTCTTAATCTAAAGTTTCACGGACACCACTCCCATGTTTTTACGGCTCAAGGTTAGATGAGGTGGCTCACCAATAAAGGAACTTCCCATTAATCATTGGTATCGATGGGGGGCGTGTTACTCTCCACCCAAATTCTTAAATATCTCTCAATGTCTTGAGGCATATTAAGTGTTGGCGTGAGAGAGAACTTCTAGATTGGCTGCTAGAGTGTGAGGAGTCAGCACCTTGTGGCAAATGCTAGTCGACATTCTACGAAGTTATGCATCTCTACTTCAATCCAAGCGAGTAATTTCGCACCAGGGCATGCAATTTCCCTTGAAGATTACTGCGTGCGAAAAGATTACCAACAATCCCCGGAGTAGGGAAAGACTCACCTACGAAAATGACAAATTATCCGTGCTGACATGACCCGACCGCTTTCTGTGGATTTCAAGCTATAAAACATCTTTTCAATCTATGGCAAAAACCCCACCGTCGCTTTTAAAGCCACAACTACCGAACGAGTGGCCTGCTCCCGAACATTCCGCACTAATATAGCCAGGCGAAGAACACGCACGCTCGATCGGACCCAGACGATCGAGGTAAACACAATCCCACTGTATCTCCTGTACACTCTACTACACCGTCATCTTTGTAGCACACCTGTCCCAGGGAACGTATGTCCACCTTCTAAACTCTTCGAATAATCAATTATTCATTCACCCCAAACGTACCCGCATTACTATCATCCTTCAGCTGTTGCTCCTTTCATCGCGACGTACTTGTACTTTTTAGTGATGAAAGCTCTGTCGAGGAACGGTTGTGTGGCGCTGGAGGAAGAGGCTTGGCTATAATACGTGCCTAACTTGTTGATCGGGAAGTTCTCATTATCTACTTCAACCCTACGGACATTTCCTGATCTTCCCACTAATTTATCTCCTAGAAGAAGATAATGGCTGTACAGAATTTTATCTGCATTTCTAGCCTCAAGAGAACCACTTTTGAATCCGAAATAATTTGCATCCGAGATAGGCCTATCCTTCACTTCAATTAACTTAAAACAGTAAGTTGAAAATTTAGGAGAATGTTCTGAGCTTGACAGGGACATAAAAATGCCTTTACTTTCCTTTAATCATTTACCAAGTCTATCTCCTTCCTACAAATTCATATTTTATTAAACTATTGTATGGCATTTTCATAACGCTCATTTTCACTTTTTCAGAACCTACGTTTTTGACATTTTTTTCGCATCAACTTCTACAATTTTTTTCGAAATGCTTTCAAACTTGAAATATGCATAGATAGTTTCATTGCTTATAAAAGCTCTGAATTGATTCCGGTGTACTAAATCTGCTCAGAAATTGAAAAAAAGTAGGTTTTTGAAATTCGACATTCTGAGCACAAGTTTCAAAAAATCAAAAAACTAATTTGTACATTTTGGGCGGAATAGACCCATCTATACATATTTGAAATGAAAATGCCGAAACAATGACTACATACACAGAAAACACCCGAAAATGACTATTTAGAGGTCAGAAAAAGCTGCGGTTTGCTTTTCTCCACTTCAAAATTGTCTGAAAATTAAGAATTGTATGTTCATTTTTAGGTAGGGGCTAAAATGGGGTTCCAAAATCTCCAATAGTTGATCTTCCCCTGAAATCTGGATTCATTTGTACCAAATCTGAGGGGTTGGTATGTTTTGATTTTTAACTGGCTCCTGGGAAGACGCCGCTGTATGAAACTGAGGTGAATATTAATTTTGGAATACAGGTGGGGTACTCTGACACACACAATCTCGAGTCGGGTCCAGACCTAACTGGCGGAAACAAAGAAGTTCCTTGAGCTATTTTAAAAGTTCGTGTTAAATCCACTACTTCTAGATTTAAGGGACTTCTTGATGGGAATCTTTTTGCCCCAGGAAACACTTATCCGTCATAGGAATCATTCTTTCCCACGGTAGTTGTTGCCCATGGAAGTTTTGGTTGCCAGTAATGTGTCGTCCACTCTAGTTTTTAAATCAATGGGCAAACTTTTCAGAAATTTCTGCTTCACTATTGGCTCATTCATAACATCCTGTCCAGGAAATGCTTTCCGGGCCAATCCTATCAACCGGAGGGCATACACAGGAATGTTAGCGTCTTCTTGCAGTGTGGCGTGTGTACATTTTTCAGTTTCAGCTCGCGTCTCCTTTTCCATCTTATCCCTAAACCACGATAGCAATTTTCTTTTTATTTCTTCATAGTCAGCTGCTATCCCTGCAACTACTCGATAAGCGTTTAATGTGGCACCCTCTAGGTATGATCCTAAAAGAGGAACCATTGTTTCAGCAGAACCCGGATACAGGGCTGCGCAATACGTTTCAAATCGTTGCAGTAATTGCACCACAGTTTCTCCTGTTTCAAATGTAAACTTCCCTTCAGAGATTTTCTCCAGAGATATGTTTTGCATCATCGATGTCATAGCTTGTATCAATTTGGTGTTCTGTTGCATTAACTCTTTAAACATCTTTGCATCGCCTAATACCTGGGGCATTCAGTAGTAAGGAGTGGATATCGTCGTATGAGATATCAGTAAAAATATCGATTATTTTGTGTATCGATACTTGTATCGATATTCGCATACTGTTCCTGAGGCTGATTTTCCACCCCTCGAAGAAGGGGTGCGCCAGACGGTTGAGCAGCAACCGTCGTACGTGTCCCCCCTTTCGATGCTTGGCATCGATATTTGTTCCGATCATTTTGGTATCGATACGCTATTTGTTCCGATTATTTTGCATTCCATAAGGTAGTGAAGATAAGTAGGATTAACTCGAGCTCATGTAGCTTCCTGTTCTAACTTGGGTTCATTTTATTACCCTCACACACACACACACATACACCACACACATACAAATACACATAAACACACACCCAGTCCGATTATTTTCTTCGATAATTTAATGGATGCCCTATGACACTTATACAACATATAACATACGCCCATACACACATACTACAAAACACCCACCCTATAGCACACATCAAACAAACCACACACACACACACACACACACACACACACACACACACCCTCACCAATCCCAGCCCATCCTCCTACCCTTCATTCTCAGATTGTATGGCAACTTTGCTGAATGTTAGATTGAAGCAACTTTGCTGTAGGTTAAATTTAATGACTCAATTGTTTAGCTCAATTTGATGTTCAATACATTTTGGATGTTCCCAATATATATATATAATATATATATATTATAATATATAATATATATAATAATAATATATATATATATATATGAATATATAATATATATATGCAGTGGCGCTCGTCCCATACACCTGCGGGAACGCACCCCCCAAAAAAATTTTCAGAACTAAGCCACAACTACTAAACAGTATTTGTTATTTCCTTGTAACTCTCTCTCTCATATATATATATAAATAATATATATATATATATATAACATATATATATAATATAATATATAATATATATAAATTATATATATATACTATATAATAATATAAGCAATAATAATATATATATATATATATATATATATATATATATATATATATATAATATTATATATAGTAATAATATGTATATAATATAATATATATTAATATAAATATATAATATATAATAATATATATAATATATATATATATATATATATATAAAATTTCTGTCGAACAATTTATTCCATAAAATAATGAACTTCAAAAATCCTTTTTCCCAAAATAGCTCTATCCGTATATTTTTACTTATGTAATTCGAGCGAGATGTGTCACCGTGATCGTAGCTTAATAAAGGTAAGCTGGAACAAAAAGTGAATTTGTTCTTGCCTGATATTTTTTTTTTGAACTTCACATTTATCCTCTTTAAGTTTCGATCATTTTTGCAATTTTAACGATCGTTTTTCAAAATATTTCATTCGCATTAATGAAATTATATATATAATATATATATATTATATATAATATATATATATATATATATATATATTAATATATATATATATAATATATATCATAATATATATTATATATAAATATTATATATATATAATAATATATATATATATATAGAATATATATTTTTATATATCTATAAATATATATATATGTCAGTCTCTAGAAGAGACACAATCCATATCTCAAAACTACAACAGCTACCGGGAGAATACATTGTTGGAATGCTGGTCTAATTTTAGGCTGAAATGATATCATATATAAAAAAACATATTCCCAAAAACTATTCTCTCT
>JABUQX010027689.1:25000-27500 GCA_015478945.1 Trachelipus rathkii | reverse complement strand
TATATATAATATATATATATATATTATATATATATATATATATATATATATATATATATATTATAATATATATAGGTATATATTATATATATTAATAATAATATATATATAATATATAATATATATATATATATAATATATATATATTATATATATACTATAATTATATATATATAGATATATATATATTATATATATACCTATATATATATATATATATTATATATATATATATATATATTAATATAATATATATATATATTTATATAATATATATATAGTATATATATACATAATATATATATATATATATATATAATATATATATAATTAGCGATGTGCCCAAGGTATTGGTATTGGGATTGGTATTGGTATTGGTATTTGCACCAGTATTGGCCATTTTTCCGGTATTGGTATGGTTCCCAAAGGGTATTGGCATTAGCACAGGTATTGGTTTGCTATGGTTTATTGGTATTGGTTGGTATTGGTATTTGGTCAAAAATAGTGTCAATACTGTTTCAGTCCTTTAAAAAAAAAAAGGGGGCAAATTTAACAAAAATGTTTAATTGCTGTTGAAACTTCCTTCGAGAATTTTCTTGAGTCCCTTTCCTTACAGAGGAGAATATTCTCCGAAGTAGGGTAACTTTATAAAAGAATTCCGCATCACGCCATTCGGGATCTTTCTGATAGGCAAGTGCGACATGATCAGTTAGAGAATTATTATTAGTATAAAATAAAAATAGAAGAATAGATAATAATTATCTTTTAGGTGATTTTGGTGAAAAAAACATGTTTTGCTCTGCCCTGACCGCCGATTAACGAAAATGATTACTCAAAGTTTAATGGATTAGGTTACTGATTACTTTTCTCAGTCAATAATGTGGATGTAACCTTTTTTCCTGTTTTTTAAAAGTAAAGTTTTTCTTTATCATTAAAAAGGAGCATTTGTTCAATTTTATTAAGTTAGAATGGAAATATAATATCTATTATGCGTAAATTGAATAAATGGTTATTCTAAAAATTGTTTATCTCTTCCTCAAAGTAAACATTAATTCTTTAAGTTCTAAAATATAAATACATAGGTGGGTTTTTCATACATAAAAATTTTACAAATATAACAAAATTAATAAGCTTGACTACGCTATCGTAATTTCTCTTTATGAATTTCCAGTATTGGTATGGTATTTTTATTGGATAAGGGCCAATCCAATGAGAGATATTTTGTATGTATGGGCCAACAATTTTCAGTTCTGGGCACATCACTAATATATATATAATTATATATATATATATATATAGTATATATAATACATAATATATAATATAAAATATATATAATAAATAAATAACAATATATATATAATATATATATAAATCTGTGATATATTAAAAAATTAATAAAATAATTTATAAGATAATCTATATTCTTATATAGATATATTAATATATTATATTTGTTTCATATACATATATAATTATATATATATATATATATATATATAATATAGATATATATATATATATATATATAATATATATATTTATATATATACACAGGTATATTATATAATTTTTAATACTTAGTAATAAAATAATTACTAATTCTTATTACGTATAGCCCATTAAATGACCGCCAAGTTTAATTTTGTTCATCTATAATGTAAACAATGAATTTAAGAACCTGAAAAAAATTGTTTATATTTGTTCATAGTTTAAATTTCCACGGTTTTTTATACTTTAATGGTAATATTTTGTTCATTATAAAATTTAATTAGTACAAACACTCTCTCTCTCTCTCTCTCTCTCTCTCTCTCTTCTCTCTATATATATATATATATATATATATATATATATATATATATATATATATATATATATATATATATATATATATATATATATATAGTGAATATGATCGAACTGTTCGTGGAAGTTGGACGCATTGAAAACAGCTGGGAAAGATGAAATGAGAAGACAAGAGAGGAGAGGGTTGGAAAGTAGATTGAAGAGAGATAAAAAACTCATAGGACTACGAGAGCAGATGAATTCAAGCATATTATGTTGAAGTGGAGAAGAAATTTATGAAACTGAATACATAATTTAAAAAATATTTAGTTTGGGATCATAAATATATTCGAATTATAAACAAAATATAAATTAATTCAAAATAACATTTTTAAAAACATAAGAAGAGGAGCTACAAATTTTTTTTATCGGCCTTTTAATAAGAGATTTTCAATAAATAATAATCTGTAAGGAAGAAGAAGTCTGGAAATTGTTCTTTAAATCATTTTATGACTAACAGCAGAAAATTTTAGTCCTACCAAATAAATTGAATCAAATCTACTTCTAGTTGATTATTTGGTTGCGTATATAGGATGTTTTCTGAGCTAATCCAAGGGAAGAATGATTTGATTGGAGTTTTCGACGCGATGGTCAGACATATGAAGATCTTCTTCGCATGGTTATAGGGCGCAGGGCTGGCAACCCGGTCCTTTCC
>JABUQX010027689.1:20000-22500 GCA_015478945.1 Trachelipus rathkii | reverse complement strand
ATATAATATATATATTATAATATATATACCGATATATATAATTAAAAAAAGTCTCAAACATTATAGAATGTAGTATTTTTTTTCTTTAATATACATATTCATTACTATATATATAATATATACTAATATATATTAGTATAAAATAAATACAATAAATAAAAATAAAAAATATAAAAAAAAAAATACAAATAAAAAAAAAAATAAAAAAAATAAAATAATACAAAACTTAATAAAAATAACAAGAATTTACAATATAAATAATAATAACAATAAATTATTATATATATATATATATATTATATTATATTTACAATTCAAAATTATATATTTTTTTGTGTAACTTAAGAATATACCTTCTTTCATCAAACTCAACATAAAAACCAAAAAAAACAAAACAAAAAAAAAAAAAAAGAAAAGAAACAGAATATAAATTCAAAAACTCAAATAAACTAAAAAAATACGAATGCCAAAAAAATACATAAATTTTAACAAACAAGCCAATCACAAAAAATAAATCTCATTCAAATTACATCTCTAATGATAAAAAAGATTAAAAAATAAATTTCTAAAAAGGTTCCATCTTCTTCCAGTTCGACTTTGTCACAGATGATACGTTAAAGAAGGAAAAACGCTGTGTGTGTGTGTGTGTGTGTGGTGTGTGAAAATGTGCTTAGTTGTTAGGTGTGATCGTATGTGTAGGTGTGGACTATGTGCTAATGTGTGTTAATACAAACTTTGTTTCTTTAACCTTTCTTTCTTTCTCGTTTCTTTTGATGGTATCACTGCTGTATTATTTTATTCTGCTAATAAAACTGAACTCCTGAACTGAACTTTTGCCTTTAAATATTACTTTAGATAACCCCCGGAGCTGGGTCTCCTTTTCATCCAAACTCATTTGCAGAATTTAATTTTAAAGACGGGGATTTCTGGGGTTAACGCCCCAAAAAAATAGGTCGACCAACATCAAAACATTCCTGTACAGCCCGCAGCAGGCGTTAGGATAGGTTAGGTTAGGTTAGGTTAGGTTAGGTTAGGTTAGGTTAGGTTAGGATAGGATAGGATAGGTTAGGTTAGATTAGATTAGGTTAGGTTAGGTTAAGTTAGGTTTTGTTAGATTCTTTAGAGAAACTCTAAATAATCAGATTTTTTATATATATATATATATATATATATATATATATATATATATAAATATATATATATTTATTTATCTTATTGCATTTAAGGATAATATATATATATATATTTATATATTATATATATATATATATATAATAGACAAATGACGACCCATTTACCTGACGACATTTGGGTACATATATTTATAGGTCCCTTTGAGTTCGTATGGTCATAACGATCTCCTTTCTGTGGGCTTAAAACTTAGTCTTTCGATCTTGCACTCTGTCAATGGATATAACTTCGACCATTCTTGCTCGCTTGAAGTGTGCGTCTCATTCAACATTGTGCCGAAAAATGAGACTTCTCTCAAGACCCTAATTGAATGATATATCAAATTTTATATCCTGCACTTAAGAATCATTTAAAAATTTAGATTATACACAGGTTATAGTTTATGTATTGGTTATATAAAGCCGTCCTTATATAACCTTTATAACCTTTGTTTAGCTTATACATAGGCGTTATAGTTTATGCATTGGTTATATAAGGCCGTCCTTATATAAACTTTATAACCTTTGCACTTTCAAAATTTTCGAATCTATTCTCAATAGGAAGAAATTGTTAAAAAATCTTAAATCTTCCCTTCGCATCTTACTCAGATTAAAGCAAGGCTTAAACCTCAAATTGGGATATTTCCGGGGAATAGCCCAAATGGGTTTACAGGAAAAAGGGTCGGCACAACTTAAAAAAAAATTCCTGTACAGCCCACCGCAGGCGTTAGGACAGGTTTGGTTGGGTTAGGTTAGGTTAGGTTATGTTAGGTTACGTTAGGTTAGGTTAGGTTAGATTTAGGTTAGGTTAAGTTAGGTTTAGGTTAGGTTAGGTTAGGTTAGGTTAGGCTAGGTTAGGTTATGTTAGGTTTAGGTTTAGGTTAGGTTAGGTTAGATTAGGTTAGGTTAGATTTAGGTTAGTTTATGTTATGTTATATTATGTTATGTTAGGTTAGGTTAGGTTAGATTAGGTTAGGTTAAGTTAAGTTTTTGTTGCGATTCGTTAGAGAACTCTAAATAACCAGATTTTTTTTTACAAGTGTCGACCAATTTTCCTCTCGACCATTTGGATATAGGTCCATATTCCTTATTACTCTTGCCTCTTGGTCCTCGAATCTTCGATATATCTTATACTGCAGCACTGCAACTATCGAAACTTATCGATAAAATCTGGCACAAAAAAAAAATAATTTCTTAAGCTCCCTTTTTTTCGATATCTATCCTTCTCTCTGATTTTCTTTCCCACCGCTCCGCTCAGCTCCGCTCAGCTCCGCACAGCTCCAATGTTCATTTCTTTAAAACCTGTCAAAAAAAGAGACGTGTTCTTCCAG
>JABUQX010027689.1:7500-15000 GCA_015478945.1 Trachelipus rathkii | reverse complement strand
GTCTTGAACGTGCAGAGGGGAGAGCGGTGCTAATTATAATGGGGGAATTGGAAGGTTAAAAAAAATTTGGGAGGATTTAAAAAATAATAAAAAATGGGAAAACTTATAAGGATTAACAGTAAAAGATTAATAATATATATATATACTATATATATAATAATATATTTTATATATATATAAAATATATTATATATATATATATATATATATATATATATATATATATATTATATATATATATATATATTATATATATATATATATACCCTATATATATATATATATATATATATATATACTTTTATATGTTTACAAGGACGTAGAATCCTAATTTGAGGGTTTCAGAACTCTCAAGGGTGTCTTTGAGCCCCCAGGAGGAAGTCCCAGACGAAAAATAAAGAAAAGCACAGAGTGCATAAGAGAATATGAAGGAGTGATGACGAAGGATGACTCCAAAGGAATCAGAAATGATAAGGTCTCAACATGAGATTGGAACCTAACCCCATAAACAAGGTTACACCCTTAAAATGAAACTTTAATGGTAAATTCAGCTATTGAATGCATAGATGATCACTATGGCAATCACCAAATGTTGCACAAAATATGAAGCTTAGCACAAAGAGCTTATTAATTATACGGTTACTATTAATTGATGATTTCTTAGATGGTTACTATGGGAACCAAATTTTGCACAAAATATGAATCTTAGCACAACGACCTTGTTAATTATACGACTATTCTATAACTAATTGCCGTTCAACCAATCTTTCTTAATACGTTGGGTAGCTAAATCTATCCTTACCTAACTGGACTAAACATACCAACCTATTATTGTCTAACGTAACCTGGCTCAACATACTATCTTGGTTTATATAACTTATTAATTACCACATCTCTCTCTCTCTCTCTCTCTCTCTCTCTCTCTCTCTCTCTCTCTCTCTCTCTCTCTCTCTCTCTCTCTCTCTCTCTGCACATTGTCTTACCTGACGCAACTAGATTTTCCTAACTTCTCTAGGCACATCTATACTAGCGTCACCTGATGCTACTTACATGAACGGGCTTCTTACAGAGCACATAGATGTTTCGACTCTTCTAGCATGTGCAGACTTCCGTTTCTATAAGTAACTCGTGTTCGTCTGTATGCTGCACATAAGCTTATATTTCTTTTGCATGACGAAACATCCTCACTTACCAGAGGTTATATCACATCTAGTCTTTCCAACAACTGGTCTTTTATCACTGCGTTTCAAAATGAATGACGCCACTGCAATACGAGGTACTGATTGGTTCAATACAGCCAATGCTCAGACTCCGTCCTCTTCTCTAATTCCAGTTCATCCTCCGAGTCTTGTCGGCTATTTATTTTTCATCTATTTACGGCAATTTCCTATTTGGTGTGGCTCAACAACCCCCTACGCGGGGCGTAGCTGCATGAAACCGTATCTCGGGCTAGCTGACGTCACCAGCTGTTGGGGTAGCACGTTTGGTGGGGATACGTTAACTTGAACTCCCTAAATTGAGGGGGAAGTAAAAAAGGGGAGGGGCTTTTCCGTGTCCAATGACTATCATTACAGCGATTATATCGAGTGAGTGTTAAATAATAGTAATGATTTTCTTTCGATTACCTTTAGTTTTTTCAATGTAATAAGTCAACCTAGGAAGACGATTTAAATGTCGCTTTGAAGGTAAAAGACCTAGATAAATCGATTGAAATCATCAGAAATGAACTAGGGGGTTAAAGTCACTAAGCTCAGGTTAAAAACTCCAAAAACGGTCTTCCAGACCTTAAAAACGGTCTCACCGACCTTAGAAGCCCTAACTTTGACCCATTAAGCGTCAAAATTTAACGAAGTGATGGAAATTTTCAAGTCAAATGTCGACATCACATAGAATTTCCTGCCGTCCAAAAACTCCAGAGCCTCCAATAGCGATCTCTCAGCCCTTGAAACGCGTCGTCGTCATTGACGCGTAGTGATTTCACTGGGTTAAACGAGCCAAACTCCTCCGGAGTCGGGGACATTAACCAAGTCAGCTGCTGACACGATTTGGTCAATTGCAGGCGACCATGCCCCGTAGAAAAAGCTCCGAAAAAATGCTAAAAAGTACCATAAAAATGTTAAAAAAGGAAAATTCCTAAAAACTGCCAGATTTAGCGAATTAGGTTGCCAGCTTTAGCAAACAATCTGGCATCTGTCACTTTTCCTGTCAGTTGCGCGCCTATACACTATATATATATATATATATATATATATATATATATATATATATATATATATATATATATATATATATATATATATATATATATATATATATATATATATATATATATATTAAAAATTGGTATTCAGGGTTGCTGGAATAAGCAAATATTCCTATTCAAAAAGACTTTAAATTTCCTGGAAGCCTGGAGGTTGTCAAAATACAATAGATGCTTGATCAATTGCTTCAATATTTAGGTAGTTGCTTTTTGAATTCAAACAGTTCAATCGTTGTATTTTCATGCTGAGAGCATATACAGTCGCTTAAAAAGCTTTTCAGGTGCAGACCTAAAACTTATTCGTGCATCGCCATTTTGGTTGATAAAGCCGGCTTGTTTATTGCTTAGTAATTATTATTTATTTAGTTATTCATGCGTTCGGTATTCAAAGAAATAATCAAAACATACTTTTCAAATAATTGACGATCGTTTATTCAAACAGAAATTATTCTGGGAGGCGTTTATTTGAGTATTTCTCGTGTTAAGTATTCATGATTTGATCATTTGTCAAATGAGAAGTGACTTAGAAAAATTAAGCAACCGGAAGAGGCTTTACTCGTTACTAATATAGTCGTTAATTATTCGTGCAGACTCTTACAAAGCTTAATAAATATTATTCTAGAAAGCTTGAGATGGGTTAATCTACTTTGTTTCTAAGCCTGAGAAAACAAACTTTGGTAATAGTAGGGCAGAGTGGCTTCACCCCCGATTTTTATAAAAATCACAGGATACACTCTAAAAAATAATAATGAAGAATAAAAAAACAAACGTGGCGGTCTCTTTAGGAAAAAAAGTTACAGCCTCTCATAGTTGTTAAAACTCCCATAGACTTTTCATTTTTGATCCAATCCAGTTAGCTTATTAAAGAGCCCTATAGTCAGGTTATATGTTTTGTTAGGTATACACAGAAAAAATCTATGTATACTTAACAATTATTATCATAACCTGAACTAGGAAGTCACTAAAACGAGCACGAGGCCCACTAATTTTTTTTATAAGAAAGCTTTGAGAGGCTGTAACTTTTTTCCCTAAAGACTTAAATCAGTTTCGTTTTTTTTATGCTTCATTATTATTTGTTTTATTTGTTATTATTTGTTCATTATTATTTTGTATATCCTGTGATTTTTAACTTTTTTGGTTTTTTTTTTAATAAGAAAATCCTATGAGAGTTTTAACAACTTTGAGAGGCTGTAACTTTTTTTCCTAAAGCGACCACAATATTTGTTTTTTTTTTATTCTTCCTTATTATTTTTTTTAGAGTATATCCTGTGATTTTTTATAAAAATGGGGGGTGAAGCCCCTCTGCGCTACTATTACCCAACCTTTTTCTCAATTGTTCGAAATATTCTTAAGTGTAACAACATCCCGCGTAACTAAATATTAAGGCAAATGTGAAGACCCTAGGCACCCCAAGAAATATACTTTTAAATATTCTAAACTTGCAGTAAAGTAAGCTAAAAATTATTCCTATATTTGCCAACATCAAATTATTCTTAGAATTAATATTCAGATATTTGGATTTGTGTACTTGCAAATCTTCATTCAAAATTAAATGATATATATTTAAATTATATATATATATAATATATATGATATATATATAGTATATATATATATATATATATATATATATATATATATATATATATATATATATATATATATATATATATATATGAACTTACCTAAGACCGCAAAAGGTTTGGGAGTGATTGGTGAATGTGGAGTAATGCTAATTGTGGGTATCGAGGGTACGAAAGAGTCCCCGGTGGTGTGACTACTTGCGCCGCCACTAACACTACCACATCCACTGCTACCCATCCCTAAAGACTCTGCTGTCACAGAGTCCATAGTAGGGATTTCGGCCATACGGACTAATCGCCTGGGAGTTCCGTGGGCATGAGCGGGATGAACACCCACATTATGAACGGGGTGACCGGGGTGGTGGCCGCCCATGCCATGGTATTGACTTTGACGCTGTAACGTGGGAGGGGGTTGCGGTCGGTGATGAAGAGGAAGTTGCTGGGGATGTCTGTGGGCGTGCGAGTGGGTCATATCTTCCCGGGGCATAGTACCCGATTTCACTCCAACATCTCCGCCCATATAATTCGTTACAAGGTCCTCTTCGCTGTCATCGCCACTCTCAGCACCTTCATCTGCAAGCAAGAGTATTATATATATATATATATAGATATATATATATATAATATAATATAATAATATATAGATATATATATATATATATAATATATAAATATATATATATATATATAGGGCTAAAAACTTGCTAAGTTGGCGGCTTCTTTTATGAGCAGCAGCACCCTAATATAAGAGGTGGTAAATTAAGAATATCCCGTACTATTTTGAATATTTAAACAGAACATATTCAATAAAAAAAAAGTAAAGTAAATAATAAGTCCCCTTCTGTTGAGATACTCTTTGTAGGCGAATTGCAAGTCGCAGCCTTTTCCAGTGCGTTTTTCGAAACTTGCCTCCGAGCACTCTCCTTTCGGCGAAAATTTGTGCAGTTCGAAAAATTCAAGTTCAGAGCCTTCCTTGATTTATCGCCTCTTGCCGGGAGGATCTGAAGAGAACGTCATCTTGAGTTGTAGATTTTCTTTGATTCTTAATAATTTGATCTGACTGACTATCTGACTGAAGAGCATCTCAAAATGACGGGTTTATATAGTATTTCACTTTGACTTATGCTAAAATTTTGATCGGCGCAAATCTTAGCATAAGTACGAACATAAATTAAAATGTTTACAAAGTTATAATGGAGTGCTACATATATATATGAGGTAGGGTCAGAAAATACCGGAACATTCCGATTAGTCTTCATATCTTACAATGTAATAAGCGGGTGGTGAAAAATGTGTGCTCAGGCATGTAAGGATGTGTATCAGTAGCGTATGACAGTGCTGAGCATGTGTCCGTGTTTACAATTCAGTTTGCCTTGAGGCACTGTCACAGTGTGTTGGTTGTCGGAAAGATTGTTAATCAAGAATGGCCCACTTTGAGCAGAGAGCAAACATAAAATTATATGTCAAATTACGGAAAACGTTTACAGAAGCATTCAATTTGACAAAGGAGGTGTATGGTGATGAATCATTGTCACGAACCCGATTTTACGAGTGGTATACGTGCTTTAAAGAAGGGGGGGGAGTCGCTGAAAGATCTCCCGAGTTCACCACGAAAACGAAAGGTTCGAGCAGATCGCTCAAAGGGAAAAGTCATGCTGGAGGTCTCCTTTGACATTAAAGGTCTCGTGCACTTTGAGTTCATACTTCAGGGTCGTACAGTTACCAAGCATATGTACATTGATATTCTCCGTCGTCTTCGTGACGCAATCTGACGTCCTGAGCTTTGGGAAGCGAAAAATTGGATATTGCACCATAACAATGCCCCGGCACATCGTTCACTCCTGGTCTTTGAATATCTGACAAACAGCCACGTACCTGTGCTTTCTCAACCTTCTAGTCCTCCAGATTTGGCTCCAGCTGATTTCTATCTTTTCCCTCGCAAGAAAGATATGTTAAAAGAGCAACGATTTCAATCAGCAGAAGAAATTCAAAGTGCTACGACGCGTGCGTTGAAAGAAGTAACACAAGATGGCTTACAACGATGTTTCGAGCCCCACTACGAGAGCTGTCAAAAGTGTGTGACAGCCGAATTAAAATTAGTTTGTCTTTTCAAAGTTCATTTTCATACATCTGGCCATCAGACAATTCGTTCCATCTTCTTATGTCCTCCTCCATTTCTTCTCTATCCGTGCTCCACTCTGCAATATCCTCTTTTTACACCTCTCCCTATTTTCCATGAAGTCGGCAATAAAATAAATAATAAAACACTGCCCTGTTTTTGTTTTTGTTTTTTTTATTAATAATAGGACCTCACGGGCATAGCCCTATTCCGGGACGGGCCTCTATTGGAAGGATTTTTTATTTCTGTTTATAAGAGATACATGGGAGTAGAAGGGAGGCAGCCTGCTATTTATTTCTGTTTATAAGAGATGAATGGGAATAGAAGGGAGGCAGCCTGTTAAACCTCTCAAAGCTGTATTTTGCATTAGTTCCAGTTTTTGGATATTGGTCCTTGATATTGTGGGAGTCCAAGTGGGCGATTCATAGTTAAAATGGGACTGGAATATTGTCTGAAAACTATTGTAAGTGTCTCTTTGTGCTGACCAAAATTTGTTCCGATTAGCGCTTTCATCACATTCAGTTTATGTGCGGCTTTAGAGATGTTATTTATGTGTTGGTGAATGACATGTGTGTATCGAAAGTTGGGCGAAGGATGGTGGGTTCTTATTAGGAGAGAGTTTTTTTTTGAGAGGAGAATTGTTGGACGGGTGTTAAACTGCATTTTGTCAGATGTTAGTAGTGTGATTGAAAAGTTTTGGGAAGAGGCTGTCATTCTGATTGTAGTCAGCCATTTGTTCCAGTTGGTTTACATATTGTTGTAGTTCTTGTCTTGTTGTATTTATGTACAGTCTTTGAGCTGTGATCGTAAGCTCGTCTGAGTAACTATTGATTTTTACAAAAGGGAACGTGGGTTGTGGCGAGCCATGCATAAAAAAATTAAATAGTGTTGGTGATAAGATAGTGCCCTGGGCTCTCGAGCATGCAAATTAAACAATAGAGTCTATTGCATAATTTGTATGTTCGAGAGATGCGGCGTCTCTGTATGACTCTAAATGAGCAACCATATAAAAAATTTGCTATTATTTTCTTGTCATTGATGCTTATTCCAGTGTTTAGTACTTTGTCTATTAACAGGTGACGTGGGACTGTATCGAATGCCTTGTTTATATCTATTGTTACTAAGAGAGTGCAGGAAGGGAGTAGGTTATGGTTAAAACCAGTGTAGGTGTTTTGTGTCAGATCAGTTAAAAGTGTGGTGGTGGAGTATTTTTGTTTGAAACCGGGTTCGTGTTGTGTGTTTGGGAGGGGGATAAGAGGCAATATTCTGTTCAAGATTAACCTTTCGATAATTTTAGATATTGTAAATAGTAATTGAGATGGGGTCTATATGAAATTGGGCAATTAGGTGATTTGTTAGGTCTTAATGTGGGGATTATGTGTTCGCGTTTCTAAAAGTGGATGATGTTGGTTTGTCAAGTTATGTAGAACATTTGAGTTAGTACTGCTATGCCTTTAGTTCTGAGGTGTTTGAGGTGGATTTTGGAGATTTTGTCTGAACCTTCTGCTTTTGAGTTTTTGAGGTTTTTGATGGCTGTA
>JABUQX010027688.1:0-27583 GCA_015478945.1 Trachelipus rathkii | reverse complement strand
AGGTATTCGTATAATCACTTGGTCTGAATGAAGAGGAGCGTTTAGTCAGTAATTTGTCATGGGCAATTCAGAAAGTTTCGAAGCCAACTCTATGGAAAGGAATATTGTCCTTTACAGTTATATTACAGATAGGACTCCTCTGATCATCGAGCTATGAAAATAGAAAAATGAGTATGATAAATAATAAAACGAGGGTATTATATAGAGGTGGTCCTTGTATCCTTCATATTAAGATCTCAGGTTTAATCCTAATACCATATATTCAGTGGGAGAAGATATTACGTCAATTAGCTGAATATCTAAGCAGTATCGGTATGCCGATGATTATAACAATCGTGAGTTCATCGTTATCTTCAGAGGATGACAGTCCTACAAGAAGAAGGAGCTGGCTATTGTAAAAATTTATGTAAGACCTATGTTATTTTATATCAATCTTAATGTAGATATAAAGCAAGTGTACTCCAATTTTGATCATGTATTGGGTGGGTTCAAAAATGAATGTTAAATGCAAAGTTGAGTATATTTCATTAGAATATTTATAATTGTTTTTTCCATTTATTATATTTATTTAAATTAATAGGAGTGATCATCAGATATATGCTATTATATAGGCATAATTTTATTTTTTTGGTTGTTACTATATACCGTAATGTATGCACTGCAAGGTACCCGGTCAAACTGTAGTATAAATATGTTTATTAATGTATAAGGAGAAACAATTTAAACAATTGATTTTTAATTTTTTGCAAGGAATAAACATGGATGTTAAAAATTCTGAATTGTCATTGGTAGTAGCGAAGTTATGCCTTTTATTATTAATATTATTATTTATTCCTTTAAAATTATTATAATTATCTATTATTATATATTAATATTTTTTAAAGCGAATTGCGAAAGAGTAACTGCGTATTACTATTATATATATATATATATATGGTTTATATATATTAATATTAATATAAATAGTATTTTATTGTAATAATTTAAATGGTGGTACATCTATCACATCTGAATAAGTACTTACGATTTTCGTTTAAGTTCATTTATAATCTGATTTGGAATGAAAAGATTTGTTATTTATTTCGTTCTTAAGAGAATAATAATGATAATTAAACGATGATATGATTTCAACATTTCCTCGCCCTTCATTTTTTTGATGTAGATCGTCTTCTTCGATAATTTCTACTCTATGTTTTACTAATTAATTAATAAATATATACATTCATTTTACTGCTGTTTTAAGGATTGGTTGATCCGCATACTGTTTTAAGCAGGTCAGTAATCTGATATTCATTTCTAGGGTTAGGATTCTTGGGTTTACGTAAAAGGTTTCAATGTTACGGTTAAGATGAATACCATATACAGGGTGTTAGGAATTAAGATAATTGGAATCTTATTCCGATGTTTACATTGTGAGTGTCTTAAATCTGGGATCCACTCTATAAGTGTGTATTCTTAGTTTGGGTACCTCTCGTTTAGGTCCTGCTAGTTACAATGACCTTTATTGAAGTGATATCTTGAAAGTATGTGACGATCTGTATTTTTTCTATTAATGTTATGACGTTTTGCCCTATTGATGTTATACGTAATATGAAAGAATTGCTATTGTATTCTAGAAATGATATTCAGGACCTAACCCGAGAACATTATACAACCAAAAGGTGAGAATCGAGATAGCTGTAGATATCTCTTGATTATTAATCAATAATCCTTATCTATGAGTGAGAGTTGGAATATACTGAATTTGTTTTTTGACATGTGTTAAACAAATTATAGGGACCTATATATCCTGAATTGATATTGGTAGAATTAGGTTAAAGAAATTAATAAGTATATTGTGTTATAAAGAATTGTGAAAGTAGATGTAGACATAGTTTTCCAATATATAATTGAACATATTGTTAAATATTAGTTAATTATGCAAGATATTGTTAATCTTTGTAGTTATTTTTAAGCATCGTTTGAAGAGTAATTCGATACATAAATTTTTCACATGATAAAAGCTTTGCCGTTACTGAACTTGACTCAACGGTATGTAAAGTAATAGCTTTTATTTATTTGTAGTAAACTATTTTATTATCTGAAGTTTCTTTTTTCAAAAAGAATATTCTTTATTGGTTTAATTAAATGAATATTGTGTAAAAAAGATTTTTTATGATATTTATTTTAGATTTAATTAATTATATATGTTTTATGTAAACGTCAAATATTTTTGATATAGTATAATTTAAATTCTAAGATTTAAATTGATTATTAGTATTACTCATCAATATTCCTGTTTTTATAAAGTAAAAAAGGAATATATAATAATAAAATATACATGTATTAAGATCCCAACATCTTATAGCACATATATAATAAGAAGAATAAGGAATGTAAGGTAAAAAGATCAATGCAGAAATAGCTGAATTTGACTATTATATTAAAATTGTTAATTCACATTTCAAATTGTTTCTAAGTTTGATTTAATTTAGCAAATCTGATAATTAATAAAATATTATTTACAAATAAAGATTATTATAAAAATTATAATCATAAAAATTTTAAATTATCAGTCACTAAGAGATGTGAAAGCTTGACCAATATGTGATTAATTTATTTATTATTTGTTTTCTTACAAATTTTTTCCAATAACGATGAAGAAATAAATATTTATATCGAAAAAATTATCTTTTAATCTATAATTTTATTCATTGTTTAACTTTTAAGATTAACCAATTTATTTTTAATATTAGATGTAAATTGGTATTGATTGAAACAGAGTCATCGTTGATTAGCTAATTAAATTCGCACTTGTTGGTTTGGCTTGATGGGAATGCACTATAATGATACGTTGTGTTAAGGATGTACAACATACTGTATGGGTCGTTGATTTTTCGTGAAATGATATGGCAAGAAAGCATTATTTAACACTAAGACGCACAGAAAATGTATTAAGGATTGGATCACTTTTGTACTCCAACCCGTAGGAAGTTCTATCTCATCGGGGCAATCGGACATGCGGCTTGACTCTTGTTCGGTGGATATTCTTGTGGACTAAGTGTACTTGCATGGATATTAGGCGCACTGTTTCTAATGAGGTGGGTTGAAACATGCTTTTGAGCACTACGGGGATTAGTTTTGATGATTGTAAGCTAGGTAAGTATTTCAGATTTTTTTTACTTTTAATTAAAGTATTTTTAAATTTTCGCAGGTTAATTACGTATAGTTTTTCTTTGAGTGTTTTCTCACGAAATTATTGGTTAATGGTTTATCTCTATTGTCTATCATTAATGTTCATATATTACAAAAATTTGTATTATTAATCGGGTTTGTAGGAGAATGAGTAAGTACTGCAACTTTGATTTCAATTGTTTATCCGTAATATATATACTTTGAATATAATAAAATTTGACATATAAGTGATAACTATTCATGTATGATAAATAGAGTAAATTTTGCGGACGGTTTTCATTTAATAAAGCAATACGTATACTACGTTCGATACCGTTTAGTTTCTCACTTGAAGGATTCTCAAGCACAGGAGCTACGTTGGTGATTTTTGAAGTATAAAATTTATGCATATTATGTATAGTAATTTGCATTTACAGGCCGGTACAGTCATTCGACAGGAGGTCTGGAACTTAGATACTACGTATATAGGTTTGAGAATCTCGGAAAGTGTTAGTTGGTTGTAATTGTTCAGCGAGGGGCCTGGCCAATATAGGAGTTGTATTTTCTGCTAGACGATTATTAGTATTTATGAGATATATTATAATTATATTTAAATATCTTTTTCGAACGCATCACATTATTCACGGTCTTCATGTTAATTAAAATAATAAAAACAAAAAAAAAAATAAAATAAAAAAAAAAAAAAAAAAAAAAAAGTGGGATGTCGTCTACATTTTTTCAAATCTTTTTATCGATATGCATTTGGCATATGAATAATTTAAACTGAAATAAAATTACGTAATTAGACTTGCTCATATTAATTAAGGCTTACTGGATGGTTTGATGATTCACAAAAAAATATTTTATTCAATTTTGCTTTTATACTTTTTTTGCTAATATTAATTAAATATATATTTGAAATTTACCAATTAATATATTAAACATTAAGTTTATCTTTTCCGTTTCATAAATTTAGGCTCATAAATTGACATTTTCCAGTATCTTACCAATTTGCAAGCTAATATAGTTTTAATTGGCCTGGTTTTAAATTATAAAGGTAGTAATTAATATATATATTATTATATATATATCTTATCAATATATTAATATATTAATATAATATAATAATATATATATTTATAGTATATAGTATTATATATTATATATATATATATATATATAGTTCATATTACTTTATTTCGAACCAAGGGAACATAACATTTTAAGCTTTGGTAAGTTGGTTAACGACTGTGAAAAATGTCATTTTATGATCTCCTAAATTTATGATAAACAAGAATATAATAAACTTTCTTTGTAAATGGTAAATTTCAAGTATATATATTTAAATAATTTAACAAAGATTAAGTAAAAAAGAAAATTGCATACATACACCAATCAGGGCTAGGCACGGGTGTATGCGATAAAGATCCTACATACGCACCAACTATTTTTGACGCTCATCACTATTAATAGAATAATATATTAAAATGGTAAAAGTTAAACATTAATTATTTAAAAATTTTATATGTATAATAATGTGAGGAAAAAGAGGTTGGATCAATTCTTATAAATAAATATTTAAAAGAAATGAAAATAAAATATAATTTAGATAATAACAATTATATATAATAAATTAATTAATTTGTGGAAATTTTCCTGTCATACTTCTAGTTCCATCAGTTGCTATGGGCCGTATTCATAGATCTGTATATTTCAATAAATATAATAATTGGCCAGGCCAGGCATCATACTTGCTCTACGAGCGAAAAAAATACGAAATTCACGGGTAAAAATTTTGTCATTCCCGTGAAAAGCGTAGAATAAATTTTGCTAAATGTGAAGAATTTTGAATCTCTTCTCTCTCTTCTCTTCTCTTTCACAGTCTTCTCTCTCTCTCTTTCTCTTGTCTCTTTCTTATATATATATATATATATATAACTCTCTAATCTCTAACAACTCTTAGTCTCTCTCTTCATCTATTACTATCTCTCTCTCTCTATTATTAATATTTAATATAATATATATATATCATATATATATATATACTATTATATATTTATATATATTAATTATATTATATATTATATATATATATATATAATAATATATATATATTATATATTCATATATATATGATGTTAGATATAAGAATTGATATTAGTAATATAGTCATTAAATCAATATGTTTATTTATAATTAAATTATATAGCTTGCTTATAACTTATTATATTTTTTTTTTTTTATTTATTTATTTTATTTTTTATTATTTTAGATAATACTATTCTTAGGCGACTATAATGGGCCTATCTAATTTATTCTACCAGTATTCAAGTATATTGGATCTGTCAAGGTAGAGTTTAGATATAGTAGTTATAGATAAATAAAGATTAGTAAATTATATATAATTAATTGTATTTTAAAGGGTGTCATATTATTATTTATAATATATATATATATATACTTATACGTATATAATAATATATATATATAATATTGTATATATTATATATAATTAGTGTGAGAAAAAATGTGTACCTAGGACTATCGTTAATATATATATATTAGTAGTGAACAAAGTTTGAAATTAGGGACTCGGACACGGGCTGAGGTACGGATTATGAAATTATTTCCGATATAGTACCCTCAATGATTTATTATGGAGGTAAATAGATGTTTGGTAGTAGGTCGTGGTAAGATATCGATATTAATGCTTATAATCTTTGAAATATTTTTTCGATATCTATACTCATTTCTGAATTTTCTTATACGTAATGTTATTTGGTACATTTTTTTAAGGGGGCTTGATAGCCGTAGGACGGGAGCGAGGGTGTGGATACGAGGCTCTCCTCCGTCGTCAACCGGGAGGGGCCTTGAGAGGGGACCGCACCCATACTGTACATCCTGGCGTTCTATATCAGCCTAATTCTTTGGTTTCTTAAGAATAATAACGGTTATATACTATTAATAAATAGCATTATAATAATATATCTCATGATATTATTTATACTTAGGTGAGATAGAACTAAGTGTATGCTAGTATTATATCTACCGTTATTATGATATAATCATAGTAGGAGGAACTTATATAATATAAAATTAATCTAAACCTGGACAAATAAATAGGGGTTTTTAATTCTGACTTCATTCTATCTTTAATAAGATAGGATTCTCCGCCTCTTCGGTTATGAAAGTAAATAATTTTAAATTAAATCTAAAATATACAATAATGTAGAATAACAAATAGGTATTATCTGGCTTGTAATAATGATTAATTATAGATGCTACAATAACTCCATGAACCATAAAAAATATGAGAATCAAACCTCATGAAAAATTTATAAATTATTAAATGTGATGTAAAAAATCCTGAAAAATTTAAGCTGACAATTTTAATTATTAATGTCACAGTGTATACATGATAAGTTTTCTTAACTACTGTAAAGAAATATTCTGTTCAGATTACCTTCGCTCTTTTTCCCATTTACTTTTTTTGTTATCTTAATCTGTATTATATATAAATACAATATTTATAATCTTTTTGTAGATACCATTATCCGCCTCTTAGTATTTAATCCTATAACGTCAGATCTATCCATTAGTCAATGGAGATGCCTCTATTTTGGCTTCGACCGAGTGATCGAGTCTCTTTCACGTGTGCATCATCGGAAGCTAGACGGGTCCCTTTGCTCTTGAGCGAAAACTTTTGTCCACCACTACCGCAGTCGGCGGATTTCCTGCGGAGGTCCGAGCAATACCTACGCTTATCGGCAGCTCGCAAGTATTGGTATGTACGCGCTGTATTCTTTATTACCTCAGGAAGACAGAGCGTAGATAGTATTTGTGCTAAGAAGAGATGGACATCGAAATACGCTGTCTCGTAAATGCCTAACACTCTCCTCAGGCACGTCCATACTGATGTAATTGATTTGGTGCCCGTACCTACCCCTCATGATGCGCCTATGGAAAACACAGAAAGAGAAAGCTATTATGCAATAGAATACATCGTCAGGGAGCGTCAGGAGAGATCGCTAGTGTGTTCAGACTGTTCCGAAACGTACTACTCCGTTCTAGGAAATAACTTGAATATAGATGGAATTCCAAGCTATAATTTGAAAAATAATAGATCAATCACCGAAACTGGGGTGAGAAATATCGCGGGGTACATCAAGCAATGAGAAAATAGCTGAAGTACAGCAGGTATATCTATATGATACACTTGATTCGCGCTTCCTTCCAAGATTTAATATTCTTTTACCCTCAAAAGGGAACGTTAATTATTCCGTGGTTGTTTTGGACACTGGGCGCCGTCGATCTCTCTTAACTAATTGCAGTGCATACTTTGTGACGGAATAGTATATTGTATCCTCTTCACTAGCTTATTCTCCGGTCCCTACAGTTTTAAATTGCTGTATGAGAGCTCCATGCTCATAGCTCCTCGGAATATCGGCTACTTCTACCTGCTTCACCTCAACCATCGTATTCTGACCATCTCTGTAGGTAATTCCACTTCCCATCCCTTCACGCCAGCACACCTTCATCGTTGTCTGGTTAATCAAGCGCAGCTAGTGGCACCATGCTTAGTACTCTGCGAGAGTCAGTACTTGTCATCAGATTCTTACCTTAATTATAAGTTCTATTTGCGGAATAGAGCCATTTTCTTGTCCTATAGACTGGAACTATACTCAAGCGTAGAATAGTCTTTCATCTACTAAATATTTATGGTGACAAATATAAATCACTAGAAATAGAAATTTCACTATATTTCTATTCCTCATGATTGGTACATTACAACATGCAATACATAAGAACCTTTTTAAGAAACTTTTGTGAACTGCAAATCAATGTAACAATGAATATCTTTTTTTCTTATGGAAGCACAAATTTAAGATTATATATAAAGTGGATTCCGTGGCTCATCGTAAAACTCTCCTTAATTATATACTAATCATGAAATTCCTAACAGTATTCCTTCAAGAATTACACCAAATCAGCAACCTAGACCTTTAATGTCCTTGAAAACCACCGATGAAATTGTAAACGAGTTTACTAACCCTTCTACGAAACGTCATATCCTTCTAATTAATGCTTAAAAAATTAATCAGTAGTACTAATTACTGTGGTAGTTGAACAACCTGAAACTTGTAATATAGTTCCCTGAAAAATTTTCCATAGACCCACTTCAGTTTTGTAGACCCTGTTGTATTTACTAACAGTAGTCCTAATCAGTATTATAGACAAGAGCAAGGTGCTAATCTTGTTCCTCCGCCACAACCATACCCTGTTACCTATACACCCCACCGCGAAGTTTCCGGCCAAATCTTGTGTCAAACTATTATCAGGTCAAACTATCTTGTTCTCTTAGGTCCAACCAATACTGTTCACCTTGGGTTAATATAGTTTCTGTTTAGATCTCCCACCAAATACGTTCAATCTGGTTATGTTGAATCATGCCCTTGGATCTCCTTCGTAATCCGCTGTTATCCCAAAGTAACCAAGTTGTCTACGTTGGCGTCTGACATGACAAGCCACGAAATCCGAGTTGGGAGACGATCTGTTCCTCCTAGACAAAGGGCTAGAATTGTCCAACAGTGGTCTCAAGTAGTAGAAGATGAACAAGCATCTTTTATAGATTTATCTTCCTTAGCCAAATCCCATTTGTTTTAATTTGTTGTTGTTCTGTTTATTTTGTAAATGCGGTCTGAGAGCTAAAACAGTTCGTAGAAATTCAACATGTTATAGCATCCTTTTCTTCCTTGGATCCACTAAATCTTCTCCCGTGTGCTTTTCAAAAATATTAGTGTGCAGGGTTTGCGTAAAAGTAATAAGTGGACAGAAAGGGATGTTAAGGCGATTATTGTCCCGTAACTTTCCTGCAAGTAATCAAGTAAGAATGAATGTGAGAATTTATAGAGACGGTTTATATGAGGTTATTCTGAAGCCATTGTTTATACATATTTTAGTTATTACCAAGTTTAACAATTGATATGTTGCTAACTTATTTTATATCCTTCCAGTAATTAAATCATTGAATGAAATAATATTTAATTATAACAGTTTAAGATTCCATAGGGTGGCCATAATAGTTATTAAGCTGAAAGGCCGATATTTGCATATTAGATGTATTGTGTCACCTATCACCTTGAATATCCGCAGATCCAAGCTTTTTTTCCGTAAAATCTCTGAGGTTAAGTATTAATACCTTAATATGACATTCTTTGTATGGAGCAATATTGAAAAAATGAAAGAATACTTTAACCTTTAATCTCTTAAGTATGAAAGTTACAAAGTAATGACTTCATTTCAGTCTCATTCGTTTCAGCACTATATAGAAGATTGTATCTCAAGTATTTAAATATCAGAATTTATCAAATATCAAAATTTATCAAAAACCCCTCCCCGATTCTTATAGGGTAAGTTAATATAAAAACAGTTAATTCAATAAATTGTAAAGAAAATTCATGTTGGACTGGCACAGAATAAATTATATTTAATCTAATGTTTTATAAAATAAATTATTAAATTGAAACTAATTCCCCAAGGTAAACTGAATATGATAGTAATTGCGTTAAACATTCTTTTACATGGTTTTTTGAATTTTGGTTTCTGGTTTAATATTTTGGTTTGGCTTCAACATCATCATTCTGAATTTTTGGGCCCTTGGTTTGTAATTATATTTTGGTCCTTGCTTTCCTTTTTTTTTGATCTTTCGATTTCCCGATTCCGGCAATCTTTTTTTGGTGTCATTCTTCTGTACCCTTATAACCCTTTGTTTTTAAATACTCGTCTTTAAATGTAAGTTCTGTCCTTGCTGCATGGTATATTATAGTACTTTTTCACTAGCTTTTGTCCTTCTGATAATTACAGGGAGGGTTAATTGTATTTATTGGAAATCTCTGAAAGTGTAAATGTTTGTTTATGTTCAGGTGTAATATATATGCTGAAAACTGGAATTAAATCAGATTAACCTTTAGGATTATTACGCCTACTCCTGGAGGCCTCTCGAACCAGCTCTGTGATTTGTTCGTTTTTTTAATTAACCGCAGTCATTCCTTCTTTTTTAATTCTCCTTTGCTAACTGGAATGCTCCGTAGATTTAGGAGTGGTAATAAGATTCATTTCCGAATTTCTACATTTATTAAGGGCGGTTACACTCTCTGGTCTATCTTTGTATTACAAGCAAATATCCTTTAAAAACCTACCTTGGTATAAAGGTGTTTCCTAGTTTTTTATACAAGCTGTTTTAATATTTCTGATATTTCTTGCAATCAAATTAATTAATATTAAATTTCAACTAGATCTCGTGTTTTAAGAGATCTATTCACGTAAATCGTAGTCTTAAGTTGAATACAAAATTGTAGTATTTAAAACATTCTTTAATTGAACTCTGATTCCCGTGTTTGGATCTCATGGTATCTTATTATTCTGATTTAGTGTTTATACACTCTTAATTATGTAAACTTTTAAACATTGTAATTATATTTTTGTATAATTAACAGTCACGTGGTAAAAGTGAGCTATCTAGTCGACAAATTTTGCCATTTTGTAATTAAAGAACTAATTTTTAACAGCAGCTTTTCGGAGGTTCCTGTCCATATCTTCAAACACATTAATTATCTCAACACTAATAGTGATTACAGGTTGTGTCTCAATTAAAAAGACACTTAGCACGAACAATATCAGGCGCGTACATGCGTTATCAATTGGTTTGAAATCCTGTCCGAGCTTTACAGAGTTTCACCTGTATGAATAGCAATCCAACTCCCCATTTTGGCAAAGCCTCAATACAAGTTTTCTTTCATGTGTTTCAGTATGATGTCAATTGTTCGCGCGGATAACTTTCATATTAAGGATACGACGCCACAGATCAACTGTTCGTATTGTACATTTTGTGGAGGGGGCGGGGCCCGGGTGGCTGGGGCCAGGCTGGGCTAATGCTGCACAGTTCTACGACGGCCTCTGTTTGCCCCTTCTCACATTATCTCTGTGGCCATCTTATTCTTATAACTCAAAATTCGTTATCGGTTCCCTTGTTCATGTCTTATTATCTTCTGTTCTGTTTAATTATCCACCTGAGAGCGGTACATCATAGACCACTCTTCTTACATTTATGTGCCTGGTGTACCTTGACACGCGTAACGGTATATATATATATGTATGGTTTGGGTATCATAATTATATATCATGACAAAGCCAAATTGGCGAGTTTTTTAGTTGTGATATAGTTAAAAAGATAGTTAAAATTCTGTTTTGTTTTTTACATAAAGGTTATAAAGCTTGATGTTAAAGTCTTGGTTAGGTCATACAAATCATATCACAGATTATAACTTTATTTTTCTTTTAGTTTTGTAGACTTTAGTATACTATGCAATTGTTGTTATTTTGACATAGCCCTAAGGTGTCACACTATTGAACATGAATACATCCTGCAATGAGCAGTTTTGTTTTTTCCAAGAACTTTGTGTATACTAATGATAAGTTATTGAAAAGCCCCTATGTGGGTGCTTACATCCCTGGGATTTTGCGATCAGAACATGGTATTTGGTGATCCATGGTTTCTCTTGGCTTAGAAACTGGGGATCATTGGTCTCGATAGGGTCCCATGTGGCTTCTTACGTCTTTTTTATTTCTAATGTTATTGTTGCGCCATGTATGGCGCTAAAGTTGTTCATAACTGATAGGTTATAACCTCCATCGCTGTTTCTATAGAAGTCTCTAAGACTTATGCGAAAAATGAATTGTTCAGTCCAGAGTTATAAGCCCATGGAGATCCTCACCCAAACTTTTCGCAATTGCTTTACCATCTTTTTTTCCTTTGTAAAGGAGTCCAACCAATTTATTTTTTTTATTCCCAATTTTTTTCTAGCTTCTATGCTGTAGATTTTTATAAAAATCTGCAAAGCTTATTTTTTTATCGCTCATGCAGCTGTCTTTTTCACCATCTCACCCTCTCATTCACATCGTACACCCTCTACCCTTCTTTTCGCACGCCCTCGGCCGCTCCTCCCTTCGGCCTCCTTTCCCCTCTCTTTACGCGCTGTGTCGCCTCCCTTTTCCGCCGCCTCTTTTTTGTTGTTCCACTACACTTCGTTTCCTTCGGCCCAGCTCGCCGACTTTCGGTCTCCTTCTTTCCTCCTCCGGCCTTCTCGTGGTGACCCTGCGTGCTAACTCATGTCCACCCGTTCTCCTGCGCCCGTTTCCCAGCTATTACCTATTGGCATCTTCCGCTCTATTATTACCCTACACGACCGTCTAAGCCCCTCGCGGGGTCTTGGGGGACGCATGGGGTGTTAGGCGGTAGTTTCTTTTTTTTCTCTCTTTTTTTCTCTCTAACGGGCTTGGGGCTTCTTCCGTCACACGCTTCCCAGTATTTTTTCTGCATACACTTTGTGGTTGTTTTAAATTAATCCGTGTCGTTGCCAGGTTTAACTTAGTCCCCTAATGTTAAAGGTGGACTAGACCAGTGGTCTCCAAAGTGGGGTATGCCAAAAGAAGTAGCATCACGATCACTTGCAAGTGTATGATTTTGTGTCACATGAGTGTGAGGTTCTCATTGGTCGATATATCATATAGCCTATTATATGGTAATAGTCCATTTTAGGGTAATCCTATCAGATATCTCACTGGAAAACAGCATATGTTGTGCCTATTTATAAGAAAGGTAAGCTAAGGAAGCATTTGGGGTGAAATTATAAGCCATTTGCTTAACAACTCCTGGTTTGTAAAGGTCTCTGGAAGTTACTAAAAGGTGTTCATATAGAAGAAAACTTTATTTAGAAGATAACAAGGTATTGTATGACTCTCAGCATGGTTTCAGACAAACCTTTTAGAATTTATGGAGTACATAAATTTATGGAGTCAGACAAACCTTTTAGAATTTATGGAGTACATTACTGACTGCATTGATTCGATTTGTGGAAACCACGTTTTGGAATATTATAATTTTAGACTCAGCAAAGTCTCTTTTGGATAAGATTTCCAACTAACAATATAGGATGATGAAGAAGCTATTTGCGAATGTGATAATGAACTGCTCCTCAGCATAATCTCTCAAACTCATTAGGAAGGGATGGACAGCCAGAGTTCAGACTTTAATACAACAAGAAGAGTGCTGTAAGAAAGGCATTAGAGTTGTAAAGTATTTATGAAATAAAAAGGAAGAGAAAGGATTAATAGACATATCACAAAACAAGATAGATCAAATTTTTAAGTACTTGGGGGGAACTAGTAGAAAGCCCGAAGGTAACAAACTAGATTATTTTCTAATGATATCAAAGAAATGGTAAAGAAAAATGGATGCCCTTGCAGAAATATGCAATAATTGAAAGGTAGAAACAGTGATAATATGAGTAGTTCAGCAGATACAGAAGAGGTTCCAAGCCTGTGAGTCATGCCATCCATTGTTTTCAGAATGATGCATTTAATCTACAATAAACTCTAGATTCTGCCCCAAATACCCCTTTCAAAATCCATCAAGGAGCATTAAGAAAAGTACGTAAATTATGTCAAAAGTTACTTAGTTTGTTAAGTTCGAAGAAAGTGAACAGTGACAAGCAAAAGTCAGTTAGCTGTCAAAAAAAAGGAAAAAGAGAAAAAATCAGTGGCTCTTCATAAGGTGAAAAATCTAGCAAATTGAATTTTTTTTTACCAGAGAAATCAATTTCTAATGTGGGAAAAAGAAGAATTACTTTAATTGGTGTTCAAGTAACCTAAAGCTAAAATTTCCCAAACATTGTAGTTCTACTGCCCCAAACATTACTTTCCCTTTTCCAAGTATCTCTCCATTATTCAAAAGAAATTTTCAAATCTTTCATCTTTAGGAATATATTTGAGGAAAAATGTTTACAAATATCGCCCAATACTGGTGAACAAGTTTTTTTTCTTTTCTTTACCAAAGTTGGCAAGATATGTATTCTGTTGTGTTTAAGATAACGATAATATATATATATATATTATATATATATATATATATATTTAAGAATATATTAATATATATAGAAGATATATATATTAGATATATATAATATACATAATTTATACCGTGATACATCTAGATGAGTTATTCATCTATTTTCCACATTATGGTAATATGTTCATGAGCCACTTTTGTATCTCGATTTATCTTTTTTATAATGTTAAAACTTGTTACAACTTTTCGGAGTAGAATAAGTATAATTGTATATGTTATTATAATTATACGAATTAAGGTTTAGAAAGCCGATATGTTAACATGGACCGGAATTGCCCTACCATCGATTTTGGGGGGGATGGGGCAAATCAGTCCACTCAATTATTCACAATCCCTAAGAATTCAATCATTATAAAGTGGTTTTAAATTGGATAAACACTAATGAAACACTACTGTTTCATTCATTTTTTAAACAATGGTAGGTTACAATATTTTAAAGAATTGGGTTTGAAAACGTGAACTATAAATGCTCGAAGTTTTGCATTCCGTTTTTGTCAAACTGCAAAATCCTAAAAAATTTCCTTAATTCTGTAAGGTTGCTATTTCTTTTTTATTCTATATGACACAGAATTAAGGAAATTCTTGTACCGTTTGGTGAGCATTTTTTTAACGATTTTGCGGTTTGACAAAAACGAACGCAAACGCTATTGTGACCAAAAATGAACCCAAACAATTTTAAAATATACGCCATTTTTTTTAAAGCAAATTTGTATTAACAATATTATTTTCAAAGAACTTTATATTATATTAAATATTATAAATATAATATCAAACTTAAATTATTAGAATTTACAGATTTTGTATCAATAACCTGAAACCCTAGCGATGCGGGTCCCTACAAAAACGACCACGAGAAGAGCAAAGCTTAAGTTTTTTTGATTTTACTAAAAGAAACCGTCACTTCATGGGAACTTTTAAAACTTTGAGAGCTATTAAGGCCTTACCACTTTACTTTCTCCCTAAAGAGACTGTCAATTTTCGTTTTCACTGTTCTTCATTATTAATTTTTTTTTAGAGTACTATATCCTGTGATTTTCAAAACAAAAAAAATATATATAGTATTTTTTTCTTATATAGTAAAATCCTATCGACGGAATTCTTAATAACTGAGAGGCCTGTAACTTTTTTTTCTAAAGAGAGCAACAATTTTTTTATCATTAAACTTCTTCATTTTATTTATTTTTCAACAGAAGCCATTCAGAGTGTATTTTTGATAAAAAATTGTGGTGACACCACCCTCTGGGTTAACAATTACCGTAAAGTTAATATATATATAATTAAAATTCAATTTTTTAAAAAATAATTTACATATAAGATTTAGCTAAAGCCAAAGTACTCCGCTTACTTATCTCAAGACAAACTATAGGATACTTAATAGTATGGGGTAACCCTATATACATGATGTCCGATAACTTACGAGGTATATAGATAGAAAAAATTTTGAGGTTTAACCCCTAAAATGGACCTATTACCTTATTACGTATGGGTAAAGGTATAGCACCAGGCTCCAACATATTTTCTGAAGAGATAATTCCTTACAGCTCCTAAAATCACATAATAGATATAAATATATATATACTATATATATATATATATAATAGTATATATCTCATATATATACAATATATTTATATATATATATCTTATTTATATATATATATATATATATACTATATATTATATTCAATTCATTATTACTATATTATCACTATATATTTTATTAATTATTATACATATTAATTAGGTCTATTATTATATCTATTTATTTATATAGCTAATAAACATATATCGATATATTTGCATTCTGGGTATGAAATTTCTTCAGAAAATATGTTGGTCCCTGTGCTATAGTTAACATAGTTATAATAGTTAGTTGTAGTATAATACAATACTTAAGGGGGTACAACTTAATTATTTTTGTCTTAGGGGTACGAATATACATGATCAAAAAAGTTTGGAGATCGCTGAACTAAAAAACACTCCACCAATTACTAAATACTTGATGTGGCAAGTTCGCATTAACAAGATGCTTGAATGGTAACAGGATTAAAAAAAAAAAAAAATTTAATTGTTTCAGCATTGCAGTGGTAAAACATTCCTCATAAAATTGAATTAAATAACAGAATTTATACACTCTAAAAAAATAATAATAGAACATGGGCTGGAAAAGAAAATCGTTACGCTCCTCCTTACTGGAAAAAAAGTTTCCGCCTCTCAACAGTTGACCAAAACTAATCAAAAAAAATTTTGTTATTCCAAAAAAAAACCAAAAATTCATTTTTTTTTGCAAATCACAGGGATATCACTCCAAAAAATCAATAATGAAGCAAATAGTGAACAGCCGAAAATCGGTCAAGTCTCTTTAGGACAAATAAGTTACAGCCTCTGAAAGTTAAAAATTTACCCCATAGACCCTTTTTCTATGAATAAAAATTAGTGGGCCTTCGTGCTCGTTTTGGGCCAGTCCCTAGTTATCAGGTTAAATGATAGATTTGTTAATTCTACATAGATTTTCTCTGTGTATACCCTAACAAAACTTATCATAACCTGCACTAAGAGGGCCTGAAATGAGACCTAACCTAACCCTGGATGATTCTTTTTAAATAAAGTCCTATGGGATTTTTTTAAACAGACTTTTGAGAGGCTGTAAACTTTTTTTTTCCTAAAAGAGAGCGACGATTTTCCTTATTCCGGGATGTTTCTTCAATTTTATTTTTTTTAGAGTATATCCTGTGCTTTTCATAAAAATCGGGGGTGACAACCCTCTGGGTAACAATTACCAAAAAAATTTTATACTATGCCTAGCTCCGCAATTACCAAATTTCATTACTTTTGAGAGTTCTGGCAACCCACACAGTTAGTAGCCTACAGATTGCATTTATTTCAACTTAAGACATTCAATGCAATTGGGTATAACATATTTACACATATACCACAAAACCTAAAACTAACAAGTAATATAGCCTAAGGTATACAAATACCCAAAATTAAAAGTATAGAAAGTGAGAAGCCACGTAGGCCAATCGACTGAGATAATGAATACCTTTCACATCAGAAATTCAAACGGAAAGAACATTTTAACAATGATAAATATTTATTGCTACTCCATTCTTACTGATAGCCTAGCCTAGTTTAAGTCTATAACAATACATAGGACACGCCATATCTAATACACTAGGTTGAACATTGGTCGAAACATATAATATGATATCAAGGCATGTTCTTCGTAGAGGGAAAGAGAGAGAGAAAATAAAACACGCTAATATAATAACAGAATAAAAAATATGGTGGAAAAATAGAACGAATTTTACATAGCCCGGGCTCTCGGAAGTATCGATATTTATCAATATAAATAATATATCGACTTTCTATTCAACATATCGATTTTTTTTTTTTTTTGATATTTTTGTGTTCCCCGATTTATTGATATTAGCTGTGTTTCCAGAAGCCTGAGTGCAGCCCGTGTGCAAAATCAACTCAGAAACGCTTCGAATTGAAAAAAATTACATTAACCAATCAGAGAACAGGAAATTTGAATACCTGGAAACGGCCGAGCGCGCACGTCGGATCAGCTGAACAATTGTAAACAATATCTATATACTTATATGTATCTATTTTATGAAATGATACGATATATTAGTATCCTTAATATAAAAGTTAACTAAAATATTAAAAAACTTTTGGCAAGCCATTTCCGACACATGTTTTGTAAAGAAATTTGTTTGTAAACAAAGTATCCTTCCCGTTTACTAATTCCCAAAATCGAGGATAAAACGGGCGCCTGACTGTGACGTTTATATGACGTAGAAGTGCGCAAACGGGCGCTGGAAACGATGCATATGCGCCTGTGTGCCCGCCTGGGCTGCAGTCGGGCTTCTGGAAACGCAGCTATTAGCTGCGTTTCCCGAAGCCCGACTTGCAGCCCGGTGGGCACACAGGCGCATATGCATCGTTCCGAGCTCGTTTGCGCAACTTCAACGTCACGTAAAGCGTCACAGTCAGGAGCCCGTTGTTAAATCCTTGATTTCGGGAATTAATAAACGGGCGGGCTGCGGAAGGTACTTTGCTTACAAACAAATTTCTTTACAAAACATGTGTCGGAAATGGCTTGCCAAAAGTTTTTTAATATTTTAGTTAACTCTTATATTAAGGATACTAATATATCGTATCATTTCATAAAATAGATACATGTAAGTATAAGAGTATTGTTTACATTTGTTAGCTGATCCAACGGTCGTGCTCGGCCGTTTCCAGGTACTCAAATTTCCTGTTCTCTGATTGATTAATGTAATTTTTTTTCAATTCGAAGCGTTCCGAGTCGATTTTGCACATACTCGGAGTTCTGAGAAAGGCAGCTTTTATTATTTTTCCATTGGTATATATAATGTAAATATAACTATAGACATTACCGTGCTATAGATTAAACTTTTTCACCTCAGCATAAAATATTACAATTCTTTCTATGTAATGGGAAAATTGAGAAAATTCGTGAAATCCTCAAACCAAAATAGCATTCCAGATTGGCATTATAAGTACCAAGCCCATTCCGATACTAATTTCTATTATGCCGTCCATTTAGATACAAACAAGGCCATATATAATATATATAAATATATAATTATATATATATATATATATATATAATATAATATATATATATAATATATATATATTATAAGATATAATAATATATATATAATATATATATATATATATATATGTAAATATATAATATATATATATATATAATATATATATATATATAATATATATATATATTATATATATATATATATATATATTATATATATATAATATTAATATATATGTATATATCTAAGAAATATAATGGATATAACTTGGGGTATGTAAATAATAATTTAAAAATAGATTCAAAAATATATATATATATATATATATATTATATATATATATATAATTATATATTATATATATAATAGTTGGCGTATCTAGATAAGCCAGGGGGACATGCCCCCCCCCCCAACAGTTTCTAGACATTCTAAGGTTCATTGGTGTTTGTAAATATCATGTTGCAAGGTTAAGTTTAATTTATATATAATTCGTCGCTGTCAGGACCAAATATCGAATTAAAACTAAAACTTGAAGCCATCAGAGAAAATGGCAACATTAGAATTTCAGCAGATTTTTGAAGTGTAAGCGTATCGAGTGGGTATTGAACATTGCCTGTTACCAAGAATAACAAGGTTCCAAAAATACAGAGCCGCAACATTCCCCTACTTCCGACCACAGAATTATGTATCACAGCACGGCATTTTATATACCATTTTTGGATGAATTAATATAGCAAGCTTAGGAGAGGAGGGTTTTTTAAATCATAAAGACAGTTCATTCTTCCTTGCAATTTCATATCCGAACAGGTTGAATTGCGCCATATGAGAAGATAAAAACATAATGTTATTTAAACAGTTAGAACAAGATTTAATAAAAAGCCTAATAAGATAGATTTAGTAAAGCAGAACTGATTCATGAATATGAAATGGGCATACAGCACATATGTCCAAAAAACAGACAATAAACGTTGTCTAGTTTTTCTGTTTGCAGTCACATTATTCCAAATTATTTTAACCTTATTTTCAAATACTTGCAATTTTACCCGTGTTTTTACTGCTTCAGTAGGAAGAAGGTTTTCAACATTAAGATTTCTTGAAAGACCTTACTTGAGAATACTTATTGAAGTGAAAAACTTATCTGACTTGCCCTCGATCAACATACATCGAATATATGATATCAAAAACTAAGATGTTAATGCCATCCGTAAATGAAAAAAAAAGGTTAAAAATATTAAAGTTGACAATTTTAGGAAAGTTCCAGGCTAATTTATTAATAAATTACTCCCATTTTTCTTAAAAATTTCAATGCTATATGGTCCTTCCACTATATATATATATATATATATATATATATAGTTTATATATACTATATTATATATATATATATTAATATATATATATTAATATATATATTTATATATCACCTAGTATATATATATTATACTATATAATATTATACTATATATATATTTATATATATATAATAATATTATATTATTATATATATATACTATAATATATATAAATAATATAGCATATATATATAATTATATATATTAATAAACCAATAATGTCATAACCCCCCCCCGAAAAAAAATTCTGGAATACGCCACAAATATATATATAAATATATATATATACTATATTATATATATTACTATATATATATATATATAATTATATATACTATATATATATATATATATAAGATATATATATAAATATATATATATATATAATATATATAATATATATATATAAAATAACATATATATATATATATATATATATACGTAAAACATCCATCGCTAAAATCCGATAACAAATAATTGACATTTTTTATATCGAGCATTTCCTAACATCACAAGTTACAAGCCCAATAGTATAGATGATTATTAAAATATATAGGGACTTCAAATTTCAAATCCAAGTGTTATAATTTCCATAGTAGAGATATTCGTTTCAGCATTGTCTTACGCTCGATAAGAATCTTAGCTTTAAGAACGGTTTCGTGCCAAAACGACCCGCGAATTCTCCCCAAAAATTGTTACATGGAATCCAGCGTTTGCAGAAATAGAATACACTATGGGATGGGGAAACTTTTTTTCAAAAGGGGGGAAAAGTTTGTGGGGCGGGCAAATATTTTGAAAAAACAGAGAATAATGATGAGTGTTTCAGAATATTTACTTTTTTGGAGATAATAAAAAAAATGGAGGAGAGATTATTGACCTTTCTTCCTTACTCTTAAGGTAATTTTTTAGTGTTTGAAACATAGTATATCATATATAATATATATAAAATAATATATATATATATATACTTTATATATAATATTATATAGATATATATATATATATATATATACTATATATATATAGTATATGTGTGTATTATACGTATATAGAATATATTATATTATAACCGTCACATAAACTCGTCTATATACCTTTATAACTATATATATCCGGTGTCATTATAGTGTTTACTTTCAACTACAATATTAATTATTATATTATTAATTAATAAATTAATATCTGTATTAACTTTGAGTGAGTCGCACATATAGATATTAACCCGCACCAACGTTGATTATATATATTTAATATCACACGATCACGAGCCAGGCATGAGAGAGAGGAGATGAGAATGCGCAAGATGATTGTAGTGAATGAAGAGTGATTGAGAGACTGATTAAATGTACAGTGATTGTTTTTGTGAAATGATTATAAAATTAGGTACCAGCAACGAATCAAATTATTTCTTTATAATGAGACGAAGATTAATTAATAATTGAACCCAATGGCACGTTAGAGCAGAGTGAGAAGAAGTTAGAGTAGAGATGTAAAAGATTATAATTAGTAATGATTTCACATTAATGATATTTAAGATATTACATTACCTTGATAGATGAGAACATGGAATGATACAATCAAAAATATTAACGATGTATTTCTTTTTAATTTGAAAACTTACTATTACCATAAATGAATAAGAAAGACATTAAATATGTTGTAAAAATATTAGGTTGCATCATATGTCCAATCTTCCTCTTTCTCATTCAAAGAGTGGCTCAAAGCGTGCCGTGAAAATGTGCACACCATATTATGGTTGCAACTTTTTAGGCTCACCGTAAACTCTCAAAATTATAGTATATGAATGATAAAAAAATAGAGAGATAAAAACTAACAGAGAAAATCACACAATGCAATCCTTATAAAAATTCGCATTTTATTATACTTAATTAAATTAGAATAGATATATTAATATATTATCATTAACATAGCGCAGAATTAAAATTGGTGATGAACTTTAACAACACCAATACCTCAAATCATATACTGTTATGTATTCAAAACTAGATTGCTCATATTTCACTCTTGATAGCTATGATACCTTTTTTATATAGATACTCACAGAAAATATAAAAATACTACAAAATGATTATGTCTTAGCCCAGTGATGTAAGACATTCACAAGGAGGTAAACACTGCAAAAAATACCTTATAATTCTATGACTATAACTTGATCTAAACCATTTAGGTATATTACATAAATGAGTTAACATATTCCTTTTACTTATAGCAAAAATTAGTAACATTTACTGTTCACACTCACAAACTGGTAAGTCCCACAGATAGGAACTGTAAGGTGGTGTCTTGAAGTAGAGAGATGATAGGGCATATCACGTGTCTACACACTGGTCAAAGTGAGATTCTATATATAACTCGTGGTTTAATAGTAAAAAGGTAAACTTAATATATACACACACATATCTAATATTATCATAATTAAGAATGATATATTGTGACAAATATAACAAGAGAGATAAAACGATTTGTGATTTAGATAGGACGTCTTTACCGTAAATTTTATCTTATTATATCGTACGTAAAATAATTATTTAACAAAAAATAGAACCATACAAATTGATCGTGGGCCCACGAGTTACTATATGACATTAAAACATGATACCAATCCACACAGGATAGCGTTCATCCGTTGATCGGGCTCTGATAACCAATTCACCTGTGTGTGTCGGAGTTTGAGCAAGCACAACCTTCTTCATGAACTTATCCTCTCTACTATCAAAATTATCAGCGCCAAACAAATAATAAATAAAATCTACTGCATTTAAAATTGCTTGTTTTGGCTTATATATAGACCAGATATTACTTCTTAGAATTATTCACCTATGCATCCATAAATACTTCTGGTATTAGTTAAGATATTTATTCGTCTTGGTAAAATGTGTGTTAAGAGGGTGGATATACTCGTACTATTTTATCTCTTCTTTTCCGCTCCCATACTATTCACTTTCCTGCGTGTGCTACTCTCACCTTCTCATAACAAATCACTAACTCAAAACGTATAGGTTAAATTAGTCCATTTGAATATTTTTCTCACAATTTTTCATTATAAAGAGCATATCAATTCCATAATCTACAAGGTTCCAAGAGAGGGTAGTAAAATCTCAAATTTATTTTTGTATTCTATCTTATATCTGTATAGTCCCTACTTATGATTTGTAGGAGCTGAAAAAATTATGGTAAGCCGTGTGAGTTGGTTGTAATATGTTTTTAGCTCTGACCAAATTGTGTAGGTTCCAGTGGAATTTAAGAAAAAGATTTTAATTTCAACCCTTAAAACATCTATTTATGTATCATTAGAGACTACCTGCTGAAAATTTTTTTTGTGATGCCGTGATTTGTGTGTGCTGATTTGTGTGTGTGTGTGGTTGTATAAGTGTTCTTTTTCTCTCTAAAACATAGTATAAAAATAAATTAATTTGCGGATATTTCTACCTCAAATTTATATAGAATGTTGCCATGACAATACTGATTCTCATAGAGCTAAAATTCTATAAGTTACTTTTATATGCAGTGATCGTATAATAAATATAAATATTTGCTATAATTCTGCGGTAGCATGAGTAGTAAATTAACATGCAGACGATTAAACTATGGTCATATATATATCATGTTTTACTTATATATGTGAGTTGGAATAATTTTGCAGCGGAAAATACACGCGCGTCACCATCATGGTACACGTACACATAAAATAATATTATCCGCTCATTCCCGATAATTGTTCTTATCATCTGGACCTTTCACTATGATTAATTTTTAATAAATAAATATATCTATACTTGTATTACAAATACTCACGGTGAGATAAAAAATCGAGTAGACTTTTTAGTCAAAATTACTATATCTGGTAATTGTTACCCAGAGGCGGTTGGTGCACCCCTAACGAGATTTTATTTATGATAAAATCACACAACAGCACATACGTACTAAAATATTATTAAGCCTAAAGTATGAGAATGGTGAAAACGTTAGAACCACCTCCGTCGCATTATCTTCTTAGAAAAAGTCTATCTAAGCCATCTTTCAATTAAGTCACAGGTGCTAATAAGTATGGACCTCGACTGAAAAGGAGGTGTATACTCTAAGATAAGTACATAACAATAGACCTATATTAATAATATCCTGTATTTAGTTGAAATAATACCAGCAGGACTGCCGTGAGTAGCCAACTGATACACGAAGAATCCCAATATAATAATTTAGATAGTGAAACGAAAATCAGGTGCCAGTGGGCATTAGGAAAGAACACAGGTACAGCCTTGAAAGTTTTAAATTTTCCACGTCACGGTAGCACTTTCGTTCGGTGAGCGATGATCACTAGAGAGATGGTAGTTGGGCTTCGTGGCTCTTGGAGTCTTGTTAGAGGCTCCCCAGTGCTTAAGTCTCAAGGATTTATGATATATAGTGGGTGTCACTCGGAGTCTCACGCATTAGATTTTCTCTGTATCGGAGTTTCGAAAAAATATATATCCTAGACACATTATGAGAGAACTCTCTTGTGTGATGTCAGGAACCTGACTTAGGTCGCGCTCAGAATGAGACCTAACGCTGCGTGCAGATTCCATATGCTATTATATAAAAAGAGGAGTCGTCGTATGGTTGCGATTTTATTGATCACGTGTTAGATTCTGGTTAACCCGGGAGTTCCTCTGATAAATTTTCCTAAAGAGCTACAATTATTAAATTATTACTTCTACATTTTTTTTATTATTATTTATTCTTCATATTATTATTATTTTATTATTATTATTATTTTATGATAGTTAGTAAAAAATATCATTACTCTAATTTTCATAATATAAATATATTGGATTTATCTATTATATTATATTTTATTTATTATGCAATAAATATTATATTATGTGATTATTATTATTAGTATTATTATTATTTGATGTGATTGAAAATTATATAACTTGTTTAAATACCTAAAGTATTAAAGTGTTTAATATTTTAAAAATGGGCCTTGTATTTTTATAAATTAAAAATAGAAAATAATTTGCATTATCAATTTTTTTTTATTATACAATATTTGATTTTTACAAACTATAATAATATTTATTTGTCATTATGTGTCTGCGAGGCTCTGCATTATTGCATCTTATGTCTCATTTACTTTAATAGTAATGTGATTAACGGATGTGATTTTTGTAATCACTAATTACCGTGGATGCGGATTTTTAAGTAAAAATCACTACAGTACGGATTATTGAGGATTGAGGATTATAGTAAGGTTTCTTTTTAGCCCACATAAGGTATTACCTTTACTAATATATATATATATATATTATATATAAATATATAATTATTATTAATATATAATATAATTATATATAAAATATATATATTTATATATATATATATTATATATTATATATATTTGTGTAATTGTTATTTAACCCATGAGGGTTGTCCACCCGTTTTTATGATATCTACAAGGATTATTAATCTCTAATAAATAAAATTATTAATAAATTGAAAAAGAATAGTGAAACGGAAATTGTAGCTCTTCTATAGTATGAAATAAAAGTTTACAGCCTCTCTTAAATAAGTTAGTTTAAAATAATGCCCATAAGACTTTTCAATAGTTATTTAGATCGATCTAAGGTTAGTAATCATTTCAGCCCTCTAAGTATCAGGTTTTATAATGATAAGTTTTGTTTATAGTTATACTTACAGAGAAAATCTAATGTAGAATTAATTACATTAATTATTCTTATCATATTACCTGAAACCTAGTAGATGCCCTGAATACTCGTCCATCCCCTTTTGCCTAATTTTTTATATTATATTATAAGAAAGTCTATATGAAGAAGGAAAATTTTTAAATTTCACTAGAGGCTGTAAATCATTATTTATTATCATTACAATAAGGCTGGCGTGCTAACAGGCACTATAAATTGAATAACTGATTTTTTTTGTGAAATTTATTTTTAAATTATTCAAAATATTTAAAATGAGTTTTTTTTTTTTAATAAATCAATTTATAATTCCACTATGGGTTTTAGTATTTTATTTAAGAATAACTATTGAGAGCTGTAACCTTTTTTTCTCTAATAAGTGATTAGTGGAGCGACAATTTGTCTAGTTTTCACCCATTCAATTATTTTAATTATTATTTTATTAGAGTATATTCTTTGATCAGTATAATGGTTAAGCGAAGGTATATATAGTATATATAGTATATAATAGTCACTTATAGGTGACACCCTCTGTATATATATAAAGGTTAATTACTGTTAATTTCAACCATTATATATATTAATATATTCTATACTTATGCAGCAGCTACTCAAAGGCCACACACACACACACAGTTATATATATATATATATATATTATATTTATAATATAAAGAAGGCTGGTAAGTTTCGTGATATAGCTTGTACAGGACAATAGTTATGAAAGATTTTCTTCTGACTAATATATGGTTATAAGGGCGACAGAGCTAGTCATACCTGTGAGTCTTATTTTTCCTTTATATGCTTGATATATTACTTCTATGGGACTCATAAGATGTTATTAGATAAAGTCTGTATTGACTAGCCCTATATATAAAGTGATTAAAAGATCTTATTCTGTGTAGAAACCTCTGGTAGTTGGTAATACCCCGTGAAGTATTATTTTATATTTTTTCTTTATTTTATATATTATTTATTTAGTCGTGCTCGTCTAGCTCGGTCTACTGAAGGTGGCGAAAACCTTACCTGAGGGTTACGTTATTTCAAAACCCCAAGGGCTGACAGTTGCCATGTTCGACCAGAGGTTCGACTCCTCTGCAGTTCACACAAGGTGTATAAATACGACCGTAAAGATTGATAAACTGTGTTCCTAAAAAAATGACTCACTCTTTACGTAATTATACAGATAGTGTTTCCGGTCAAAGAGATGTTATATGTGGAGACATATAAAAATGAGTAGAAGTAGTCACCACCCGGAATAAAGCCATTGAGTTTATGCTTGGGCGAAACTCAGTAGTCCCGGTAAAAAAATTAGTGATCATATTTTAGTAGATACATTCGGAGATAGAGGTATGTTCAATAGTCCAAAATTACAGGTTCCAAGTAGTTATATACCCCAACTATAATTTAGTTAAGTAAATTATAAAATTTCTTATTCTAATATTGCTTGAAACTAAGATAACATATATAAAAATTCGTTTATGTGAAAGCTACTCCGAAAGTTCAACAAATAAAATATATTGCTTTAACATTTTCTCTAAATTAATCAAATTATTTAAATTAACTAATTTTATAATTTACTATTTAATAATGTTTATTATTATATTATTATTATAAGTCGTTAAATTATTTAAAAATCAAACTATTTATGTATTATGATTATTACTTAGCAAACACTCCACTACTCAAAAAAATAATTAGTATGGCCTACTAAATTAAATCAATTTTCCCTCCAAAAATATAACGGAAAACTTAGCCGAAGATTTTTCAGCCACACCCCCAAAATTTTTTCAGCCAATGAGCAAGCATTTCTGCTGTTAC
>JABUQX010027687.1:107500-142153 GCA_015478945.1 Trachelipus rathkii | reverse complement strand
TATATATATATATATATATATTATTATATATAATATATATTAATATATATATATATATATATATATATATAGTATATATATTTAATATATATATATATATATTATATATATATAATATATATATATATATTATTATATATATTATAATAATATTATATATATATTATATATAATATATTAATATATACTATATATGTTTACTATATATATTATAATATATTATAGTGTATAATATATATATATTATATATATTGTGATATATATATATATATATATATATAATATGAATATATAATATATATATATAATTATATAATATAGTTGTATATATATATTATATATATATATATAATATATATATATATATTGGAGGAGAAAAGTGAGAGTGCATCGTTGAGCCGAGACTGGGAGAGGAGCAACATGGGTATAGAGGAGGAAGAGGAATAACATATCTCCTGTTTACAACCAAGGATAGTTATGGAGAAAATGTTAGAATACGGCAAGAGATTTTTATGTTGCGTTTTTATTGATCTGCTTAAAAGGCTTTTGCATTCTGTACGAGAGAGACGATATGGAGAGTCATGGAAGAAAATTTATGGAGTTTGGAGATGAAGAAATAGCAATAATGTAGTTATGTACGATAAATGTAGTTGTAACATCAGAAAGGAGAGTGGAAAAAAAAAAGTTTTTGGAAAAAAAAAATGGGAATTATATGGTTAATAAGTAAAAACAGAAGGTTAACAAGGGAGTGTAATTATCGCATAATATTTGTCTTCATATTAATATTTAGATGATTAGGTAATAAGTAAAGTGAAGGAGAGATTAAGAGTCTTTGATGGGGATATAATGGCGTATGCGGACGATCTAGCAGGTTGGAGTGAAGAGGAGGAGAAGATACGGGAGAGGGAGGTGGTGAGGCTGTTTTCGGAGGAGTTGGAGGAGGCAGGATGGAAGATGAATGTACATAAAACAGAGATATTAATGGTAACGGAAGGAAACGATGAAAGGCATGAGGATGATGGTGGGGGGAGGAGGTTGAATGGTGGTGGATTGCTGACGGTTTATCTAGGTGAAGATGTTTTATAGAGAGGTTGAGGATTGTGGAGGAGAAGTATTAACCAGAACGAATGGAAAAATATGGACAAGCTATTGAGGCATTGTACCCATTGGGATGATATGACGGAAACGTGGAATGGATGTTAAAAAAAATAATGTTTGAATTAAGTATTTACTCACCCCGACGCCTTGCTGTACGGAGCCGGGAAACGTGGTTACTACTATTGAGGGAAAAGAGGAGAGCAGAATACAAGCGTAAAGAAATGAGAGCTCTGAGTAAGCCAATGACTGGAAGAAAGCAGAAAGAGACAGAATAAGGAACGAAGTATTTACCAGAGAAACTGTAGAAGGAAGAAGATATATACTGAAGAATGGATTTGGAAAGATTGAGATGGGGGGGCATCTTGGACGAGGTGCGAGCCTGACAGAATGCCGAAAAGAGGAGGTAGTGTGCCACCGGACGGGAAGAGAGACCGAGGGGATAGACCATAGAGAGATGGACCAATCGGTGTGGATTTCTCCTAAAAATGATGGCAGCTCAGACAATGCGATTGGTTGAAGAGAAGAGGAGTGGTACAGGAGAAATGGATGTCTGGAGGAAGACCATCGCGCGACTGACAGGATGAAAAATCCATTGGCAATATTGTTCTAAGTAATATATATTATATATATATATATATATATATATATATATATATATAGTATTATATATATATGATATTATATAATATAATATTATATATAGTTTATTACATAATATGGATTATAATATATATATATATAAATATTATATATAGATATTATATATATATATATAGGATGCATATATAATATTATATATTATTATTATATTAATATTAATATATTATATTAAATATTATATGTATTCATATATATATATATATATATATATATATAATATATAATAGGTATATAATATATATATATATATAGTATATACTATATATATATAATATTATATATGATATATATTATATAATATATATATATATATATGATATAATATATATATATAATATATATATATTATTATATATACTATATATTATATATATATATATTATATATAATAATATATAGTATATATAAATAAAATATTAATATATTATTATATTATTAAGTACTCGATTATATTGTATGTTATTGCATATGTCTCTGATATTTAAGTATACGCTTACTATTTTAATTATTAGAATAAATATATTCTAATCCTTACTTATATTGAAATAAAGAGACGAAATTCCTTTTTCAGAACACGAGAAAAAACCGTATAAAAGATTTAAAAAAAAATAACGACGGAAAAAAAATATGGAAGAAAATTATCTTGTATTATTTACAGACTTATGATTACAATACACGTGAAAATGAAGTTAGCGACAAAGTTTTTCCATCTCGACGATCAATGGGGATTTTTTAGCGATTTTTTTAGCGTCTTTTTAGCGACATTTTCGTCGACGAATACTCTTTCTTGTCTATTAAATGCATAAGATTTTTAAATATATTATTCGTAGCCACACATATATACAATTGTGTCCTCAGAGTGAAAAAAAAAAATAACTTTTTTTTTTCTTATTTCCAAATTGTAAGAAAAGAAGTTATAATAATAATTTATCTTTTTTTTATAACTTTCTTAAATATCTTTTTTTTTTATAACTTTCTTTAAAATATATTTCCTTCAATTTTTATTCTTGTAATTTAAATAGAAGATAAAGTTTTCCCTTCGCAAATTTCCTTCTATTGTATGGGAAAAGGGGGAAAAAGAAGACGGTATTTATTCATCATAGGGATGTAAAAACGAGATAAATACCAAATAGGTAGTAAATACTCTCTTGAAGTAAATACTCGCCTAAATACGTTCTTGATAAATATATATATACAAGCTTCTTAGAAAAAAAAATCCTTATATTTGCGACGCGCCAGAATTGTTCGGATGAATTTGGATGAGGAAATATTTTTTTTTTCTTTCTTTTTTTTTTTTCTTCTTTTTTTTTTCTTCGTTCTTCTTCTTCTTCTTTTTTTTACATCAATAGAACGCGTTTGTCAATTTTTAATGTGGATTTCATGAATTATAAGTTTTGTAAAATTTATTTTATAAATAGAAAAAAATAATAAAAAAAAAATAACTAAAAAAAAAAAAAATAAGGAGAGTTGGGTTTTATGTTTTATTATAACAGAAGGTGCAAAAAATTACAAAAAAAAAAGAGTTGTTCGGATTTTTATTTAATTTAATTTTTTCCTTAAATTCTGTATCTGAAAAATATAATATAAATGTCATTGAGTGACTAGGATGAGAAAGATTGTGTAATAATTTGTATTTGTATATATATACTTCTATATATATAATTAATTATTATATATTAGAATAATGTTTATATTTAATATATATAATATATATATATATATATATTATATAATATTATATATATCAGTGGCGGCTCGTGCAAACTTGGCAACATGAGGAGGCACTTCAATATATATATATTATAATATTATAATTATATATAATATATATATCATATATATATATATATATATTATATATATATAATATATATATATATATGATATATATATACTATATATAATATACAATAGGGTATATATATATTATATATATATTATATATTATATATATATATATATTAATATATATGTATTATAATATATATATATATTATATATATATATATATTAATATTATATATTATATATATAATATATATATATATATATATATAATATATATATACCGGTAATGAAATGACTAACCAATTTGTATCACATTACTGTCTATATAGTTCATATTTTTATATATATATTAGAAATATAAAAAATTATTTATTATATATATATACTATATATATATATATATATATATCACTATATATTTTCTTTTTAGTATATCCATATTTTCAAATTTGCACAAACATTACGATTAAACAACCAACCACACTCACCTCATGGATTATAATCTAAGAAATCATCCTCACTTCTTAAGCTAATATAAATCATATGAAGGCCAACATATGCAAATTTGTTAAATATTAACTTATTCCTTCGGCCCAATTTTAGGATTTCACAATATGATTGGTATAACCAAAATTAGAGCCCACAAAGCATCATCTCACCAAATACAATCATAATATAACCACATCCTAAACAACCCTATCATCAGGCCAGCCTCCGAAACCAAGTAGCACACTTTATCAATGCTAACTAAAACGAAGACAAATCATTCAACCCAGATGGAAATAAATTACATACCCAATACATTTCAGATTTCACCAAAGAAACAGCACAATTTCATCGAATGAAAACATTAAAAAAAAAATTATTTATTCTACATATTATTCAATAAACACGCACCTACCGATCAAACAAATATTAGTACAAATTTTAGGGACTGGCAGCACGCTAGGTTTCAATTAACCTTTCATATTCACCCAGAGCCCAGGCAGTAAAGACTACACTGAGAGAATAGAGAATCATGGCAACATGGTGATATATTAATACCTTGCCTTCTACTCGTCATGCTCTGACAAACCATAGAAGAAAATAAATTTGTTTAATTTTTCTTTTTATTTCGCGACATGCTTTTGGGGTGCGAGCGAGAGGTGCGCCCCCACAGTGAACGGAGTGGGGGACGAAGGTCCCCACTCGTCGGAGCAGTCAACCATGAAGAGGTAGGACGATTAACAGCCACACGACTCTGTTGAAGATATCACCATAACCTTAGTAAACCAGGACGAACACGCATATCTAGCCCTTGGATATCGTTTAGTAGTTAAAAAATAAATCGACTCTTGGCAACCTTAATGCTTCACTCTTAGTATGGAAGCTCTTTGCTTACTTCTCAAAAGTGTCTAATATCTACAGATTTCTCAACATTTATTTACAATTTTAAATTTTTCAAAAAGCGTTATCTTTTTTTTTTATTTATTTTTTTTGATATTTCATGGATAAATATGTCTCCTGATTAATAAAATATTTCTTTATTGTTCACTGTAGCATTGTTATTTGTTTTTTGCTTACCTTCATAGTTGCTTTGGGCAGAGTCAATGACCCATAAAAATGGTTATTAACAAAATATATTAAATTTAGTTATAAGTTCCTATTTCCTTAACATTTTATCTCCATCTCCTAGGTGAGTACGTCCTCATCTCTCTCTCTTCTCTCTCTCTCTCTCTCTCTCTCTCTTTCTGCTCTCTATCTCTCTTCTCTCCTCTTCTCTCTCTCTTCTCTCTAAATATTAATGGTTATATATATAGTAAGATATATATATATTATAAAATATATATATACCTATAATATATATATAGTATAATAAATATAAGGAACAGTGTAAAGATAAATTCTGCGCGACCTATAGCAGGACAGATGTTATATATGAAGCTATATAATATTAATACGCCGATGACCAGGTACGGATAGCGAGTATACTGACACTACGACAGTCGTTAATATATAATATATATATTTATATCCGAGATAGATGCCTACCCTACGTAGAGAAGCGAAACTCGAACCTAGGCTTAGCGGAGTGACGAACAGACTGTCTATATAACCAAACAAGTCGTCACAATACATATACATAACCTACCATAGCGGTGCTTCATGAAGAGTCTGATGGAACACGTATCTGATTATATACAGACATAGAGCCATAGTGAACTGATATGCCTGAGAACACACGGCGGCACCGAATGCAGCGCGATCACACAGATTACTATATACATGAGAACCGAGGCGAGCACGACGTAAGCAAACAGCACCAGAGAGCGCACAGCGATAGACCGTCGAATAGTACATGAACAGAACGGCAACGGTGAGTCGCGAGTGGGCACGAAGACAACACGGAATTACTAGGACTGAGTATAATAGAGCTAATAGTTGATATAGGAGACGGCATCACGCAAGAGCGCCGCGGAGCACAAAGCTGCGCAGTGCAATAGCTTATATATATGAGCCGTATATACGAACTGACGGACACTAGACACAGGTCTATAGCAATACCAACATATATAGACGTGCCGCACGGGTAAGATGACCTAAAGATAGTATAATAGAGTGTGAGCTACATAGCGCGTGTGAGCGAAACCCAGGAGAGAGCCCCGCGGCGAGCCTCTAGGGTGACAGATATGAGCGAGTTAAGCGCACGTACGATACCTCAGGTCTAAACATCATAAGCCCGATACGACTCAGAGTGACAGAAGTAGCACTACAGCGGTCGAATCGTTGAGCTGACAAAACGCACCAATATACATAATATAATATAATTACTCACACAGCTGCGATTCACGAAATACAATCTGAGCCGCCATCAGGCCTATTATAAAAATATAACCAGCGAGACTCACTAAGTTGATACGATACGATAAGAGCCCTAACGTACTTAATATCCGCCCAATAATTAATTTTCATAACAGCAGGTGAATATATAATATCAGACGAAAGTGGGTAGGATAGACTCAGACTAGAGCAAGGTAAGTGAGACGGGCCTAGTAGATAGTGCCGAAGGGCAACGCCAGACTCCCGGGAAGCCTCAGTGAAAATGTAATAGTGCGTGAGAAGCTAACAGAACGCGACGATGAGGAAGAATAATACCCTAATCTGAATATCATAATAATAGGATATAATAAGAAATCAAATGCGCAGACAGAGAATCGCGACACTAATACAATGAATATCCGTCGATAATAAGCTAAACGGACATACCTCATCGTAGGCATACAACATGCCATCAGAGTAATATTACCCAGTGACTACTGTGCTCAATCTTGTTAAGAACCCAATAGTATCGCAGTAATCTGTTGGCCAAAGCAAAGCAGAGTCTTCCGATCGATCTCTGCCCTAATGTCTCGGGCATAGAGATCACTTAGAAAACTATATTTTGTGCTGACACATAAGTCTCTACCGTGATGATATAAACTGCTCATAATCTTTCCCATAGTCACTGTGCACTCACTTATAGATATACGACAGTCACTTATCATTCTCGATCAAACGGAGAAACATAGATAGCAGATACTACTACTTGTGTATTCTCTATGACATCGTGAAAACGTAGTGTATACCCAGAACGATCACGATAGTTCTTAGACTCGTCAAGGCTAAAAATGTTCTGAAGTCTTTCAAATCGCGGACGTCTTATAGCAAACAATAATATACTGCCCTATTCTACTCCTAGATGAGACAGTCTACCAAATAATAGAAAACTATAGTAATAATAACATGTATCATTTTCCACCTGTCCGATTATATAATCAGTCGTGCTTCTCACTCAGGTCAAGACTTAGCGAAATTAGTGACTCATGAGATTAGACGACAACGCGTAGGGTTAGGCTTGACGCCGCGAGACAATATATTATATTTAAAGAGCGACAGTACTAAACTGAGGTGAGCTGAGCTCTATTAGCAAGCGGCTGTAGAGTAATAGGTAACACAGCGACAGAGGTCAAGAACGTGGGATATTAGATATACAGACGAGCCCAGTGGAGAAACGGACATATACAGAACTGAGTAATGTAGAATAGTAGCAGAGAGCATCCGAACCACACGGGCCCCGTGACTGGATGACCGACGGCGTGCCGGAGGTAGCGTACCTGCAGAGACCAGATAGTAGGCTGTACGCGAACTCACCCGTACACGGGGACCCAGCGCTAGCACTCGACTCACCGTGGATACGTACTCACGGGGGCTATTGCCGTATGTATAGCTCCATAGCCTCCACCCGCCCTGAGCATAGAAAGCAGTCACACGGCCTAGATATCTCACAGTAGTGTAGATATAAAAAACCAGTAGGTAATAGCGAGGACTCCCCAGGCGCGTGTGATGAAGCCTAAAACGAACGCACAGTAATGGTCGCGAGAGGCTACACGAGATAATACGTAAGTCAAGTCGTGAGCGACTAGACGAGAAGCAGGCTGAAGGAGCTACTAGTGATGATACCGGAGCGTGCTCCAATAAATACGGCGAGCGTACTGACCTGTACTAGGAGGTGGAGTTGCGCGACAAGTGACTAGTGGTGTAAGATAACCATAGAGCAGGAATTATCGTATACATGCAGTCAGGGATCACGTGATCCCCCTGAGTGATAAATAACAATAAGATATAATTAGCGGAAGTGACAGGCCCAGAGATAGATAGTAGTGGTAGTCCCATGAAGATAACCTAGGATTACCGAGTAAAGCCTGGGCCCCCGGGCAAAGTAGCCTCGTGAGATATAGGTAGCACCTACTACCCACGCTACTCAATAGAATGGAATGTAACCCCAGTGAGAGGATAATGGGACTCGCGAAGGTTGATGTAGTGAGGAAGTATAACAGTGGCGCGACTGTAATCAAAATAAAAACAACCACTGCTAGAGAGGCGTCCGAGGATTAATTTATATAGATAGTAAAGAGCACGACTAATGGTGATGTGGTCACTGACGTGCCCCTGTTCTACGGCCATACCCTCTAGTGAAATACACCCATGAGCGAATATGAAAATACGCCGCGTAGAGAAGAAGGGATGTGTGGACACGTAGCGAGTGAGGCCTCCAGTGTCGCCTCAGATGAATTATATAATGATTATATAGGAATAAATACCTACATCCGACTGTACAGTAAACGGGACCAAGGAAGATTGACAGTTGTACCTTATATATATAACAGCTAGTATATTAATAATATATATAATAGTTCAGTCCATCAAATGAGAGGCAGTAATCCTATATAATATATTATATAATCTTGGACATACACTATCGAGGGATCGTAGTATATCGAAGTTATATATAATGCAGAGTAGTGAATGAAACTCAAAGTAGCCAGAGACTATATATAGTGGTAGCATATATATGGCATATACCGAAAGGGTGAGATCGGGCGACAATGATAAATATACGACTTCCAATAGATAAGTATACTAGTGGTAGACGTAGGTATAAGATATATATATCTATATATATTATATATATATATATATATTTATATGGCCACCTGACGGCTAGGTTAGTATTAACAGTCTTTACTGACGCGTGATATATACTCTCAGGGAGAAGCTAGCACATACTCTCAAATGAGCCCGGAGGCGCGTACAAGCAAGTATAGTGCGTGCTAAGAGTGGTGGATGAGCGCGATATATATAAGCCAGATATAAACCGTGTGAAACATCAAGTCAGTGATGTAATACAGTGCTGCAGACCTAGTGCCGGGTAAGGAAATGACTACCTGCACTCTAGCAGCGAAAGCGAGGCGAGCACATACGTAGGAGTGAAGAAAGTAGAAGTGGAAATGCTAAGCTCAGAGTGGTTGAGCGCCATAAACTTAAGAGACGTTCAACGCCGTGACACCTGAATATTATAAGTAAGCGAGGTGGATAGTCACGCAAAGGTAAGCAACTGATAGCGACGATGAAGAACATGCATGGAAATAACGTATATAACCACCAAAATATAGTAGGATATAGCGCTCACGAGTGAATGCAAAGCAGAAATACCGTGACGGTAGCAGCTGTGGATACCTCTAAGTGAGAGAGATATTTATAATATATACTACGTGGTAGTCAGATGAGTGGTGAGTGCCCCCCGCTAGCAGCCCGCATATATAATGTAGCGTCTCGCAGGGAGTGAGCTCACGCCGCGTGCTGACTAAGTGCTCGGAGATATAGACCATATAGAGGTGAGGCAGACCCTGGTACCGCGGGAGGCACGCGGCTACAGCTGAGCCGTAGGGCGTATATAATTGACATGCATAACTCGTATACGTACACGTAGACACAAGCCTATTATATGAGTATGACTGGCGTGAGACAGATGGCAGAACTCACCCGTGCAGACGAGGCTCTACGTGTGTGCAGGTCTCACAAGGCTCCACATAGTTACTCACCATAGTGCGAACGGTAGTGTAGAAGCATTCAGAACCAGTGACAACGATAGTCGGCCGAGAGTGTGCACCTGAGTGAGATATAAAGTACCGCGAGTGAGAGAGAGAGCGGTAACTTTCGGAACTCATCTGGTCATACACGTGTAGTCTCAGGTAGTAGAGTACTATGAGCGACACTCGCCCGGCGAGTCATAGCACCACAGCTAGTACCCGTGACTATAACGTCACATACGGGGAAGGCAGAGAGGTCAGCGCATGCTACTGACATCAGTTAGTCTCACTACGACAATCAGGGAAGTCGGTCACTAGTGCCCTGTACAAATATAGCTACGGTTGACAGACGACAGAGGCCCAGTGAGGTATCATGCGCGATGCTACTGCACCATAGATATGTGATGTAGTGATGTTGCTCTTCTGTACTCTGTGCCGTCGTGCGTTACTTCTCTCTGTCTCAACTGCAGTCTCGGATACTCTCATAGCCTAGGTATAGCTCACTACTCACTCTCAGAGTTAGAACGCACGTGATAAGAGCCCAAGTAGGTGACAGTGCGACTAGAATGAATATAAGCGCCTCTTGGTATCCGTTCGTCGAGGAGAGCCAGTAGTAATATAAACACATGAAAGTGAGTCACAAAGGTACCGGACGCGGGGTACCTACTGTGCCTCACGGAAGCTCATGTGAAGAGAAGTACGTCACGTGAGCAGGGTATCGAGCCCTACTAGAAAGAGCCTGAAAAACGACCGATGAAGATATCAGATGTGAAATGAATAAGTTACCGAGCATAACGTGTACGTATAGTAGTGAGAATGCATACCTAAGCAGATAGCGATACCTATCTCAGAAGTAGTAAGAAGAGCCAAAGTGACGGTAATATATGAGAAAAGAAGACAGACTGGTAGTGTACACAGGTGAAGTGTGTCAGTATCAAGGAAGAGAAGAATAATGGTCTGCGAGGTAGAGTAGACCGCCCCCACATAGGTGATAGAGTATGTAGTCAGACATACGAGCAGAGTCGTGTCACAACAGGAGAGCGAAATTGGTGATACTCACTAATAGGCAAGCCCCCCGAAGGGAGTGAAGTGATATGAGGCAAAAGTGCTGTGTAGGTGCCCCCCGTGAAATGCGACTACATGAGCCAGCAATCTCATAGTCAAAGTGTAATGCCGCGGTGAGTGGGGCGTTGAGCATACCGCACCTGACGAGAGACAGTAGATCGACCAAGTAGAGTGCGGCATGAGGCCATCAGCATATAAATACTATATATATATATTAATATAAGGGTAGGGCGTGTCCCACGCGAACCCTACCATGGATCACTCCTACGTAGGCCAAGCGAGGACGTGGTGAGCTACTACTACTCACGTACATGAGGTCGAAAAAGGTGAACTCATTGGATGAATAGTTTAGATATGATAGGAGCTATGTGGCAGGGCGGTACGGGACATATACCTCAGCCTCTACTCTCAGTATGCCGCCTGGATACACATCGCTACTCCTAGCAATTAACCGCCAATAAGCTAGAGGCGGAGGTAAGAATCTATAATAAATGAAGGCCAAGAAAATCCCACCAGTCACCCTCACTAGGACTACTCACGGTAGAATAATAAAGCCTTAATTACTTATAGTATCAACATACACCATAAGCCACCCTATAAACCCTCGCCGCCTACCCACACAACCATTATAATAGCCACCCCATTAAACCAACATAACACACTACAAGCGCACATAGTACGCTACTATAGTACTAGTACCTATCACAATGGATACAACACCTCATCAACCACAGAATACAAATAATATCTACTCACCCACAATAATAGCCTAATCGACTATCCCATACAATATACCTACACCTAATATATAATAACCAGAACTCCTATATCACTCATATGGTACTGTATGTGGACGGAACACACAACTCAAACCCCTACAAAAACCCAAACCCAACACACAAACCCGAAAACAAAGACCCCTAACAGACCACAAAGATACGCTGCATATACATAAAATACACATAGAGTCTTCCTTGTAAAAAACATTTAGTAATACAAATAGATATGACACCCTATATTACAGCTCTGACTTTCATGATCTTAACTATCTCATAGAAAAGACTCTACATATCACATTCCACAGATCTACGTCCTCACCAATCGATTCTGGCTATGAATCCTGCATTATTACAGGACATCCCTCAAAGCGTTATTTAATAGCGGGTTATTCTTAACTTTTTCGTTTTAAATCTTCCCGCAATCACCATAAATACTCACTCAAGATATATAACAAAAACCACTTATACACACACGATAAAAAAAACAATAAAAGAGACTTATAAATCATCCACCACACCATAACATTAATAGCCACTATACTGAACACCAGCAATATAGAACTCGCGTCTCTCTTATAATAAGAATTGACAAATCGTAGACATGAAAGAACCCCACGACAGAAGCATAGGCCAACAGAGTGCAGGAGTAAGACCGTAATCATACGAAACAATTAACGTGGTGACAAAAATACACAAAAAAAAGAAAATTATATATTATATATACGTAAACTCCCAGTTAGCCAAATAATAGTAAACTACAATAACCACTACTCTCTAACCAGCGCCCAGCTATCGCAATCCTCGTCTTCCTCTACTCCACTCACCCAAACTCTCTTGTACACACTCTATCCTATAATATCCTCACATCGATCAGTCTACTCTATACCATATATCTAACGAAATAATATATATTGCGCGTCCACCTACTCTACTCTCATATCCTATCTTTGTAAGTATACACCCTATGCCAGTATATTAAATCACATAACAACTATCAAGACAAAGCACGGTAAAACCAAGGCGCACTCACATAGGTAGATCGATCGGGAAACAAAGACAATATAAGTCCTCACTAACAGGGACCTAACCGCGTATACAGTATAAAAAGGCCGGCCAGAATACCTACAAGCTAAAAACTCAGGACAGCGACAGGACAAACTAATAGGAACACTACACGACGTAACGGAATAAAGCTTAATATACTCCAATTACGGGCCACAAGACACACAACATATATAAATACATAACTCTAAAATATAATGAGAGAAGAGCAGAACCGCCCCGACAGAGGTAGAGAGGAGACGAGAAGAGACCCGAAGGACAATGAAGCAAGAGACGAGAGTCACAGCACGACGTAGTAAAGTTATCGAGGAAGTAGGACATTAATATCTACAATACAAACCACACACTAACGAGACACATACTAACCTATATATAGATACAGTAGCTCAGTAGAGTTATATTGACCCACCACCCGCCGACCCCAACTGATATATAGCAAACCGACCCCTGCGACTGACACTTAAAACATACTAATCTAGGTACAAGACACAAATGCACACCCTACAAAACTCACCCACCGTATATCAACCCCTAATAAATAGTAGATAGACTAATAAGTCGTAGAATAATAAGACATGATAGTATAACAACGACGACCAATCAAATACATTACTATACGACAACTAACACATTAGGTATATATCATGAAAAACAAAGATATTATAAATAAATAATAACAAAATATCTATCCGACCAACAGATCAAATAATCAATACACTACTCAAGGGTTCACCAACCCCTACATCCCCTAAAAAAAACCAATACAACATACGCCTAATACACACATTACGCGTAAACAAATAAACCATATACAAATACTCATATACTTACAAAATCGATAACACATCATCAAAATAATACTAATATAATGCAATATCCCATAACCCCACACCCAGTAGATATAACTATATTCATCACTAGATAAAAACCTACACCCCTATACCTAACCAACAGGGGTATGGTATCATAAGTAGAAAAAAAGACCCACTAGCCAAACCATCATACCATTAACCAAAGATTAATGAAAAGGTTATACTCATCATAGACCCTCACATATAATGGGATAATACTACTAAACTAATATAATAACTACTAATAACCAGACATAGGCAGTAATACAATAGAGACTACCTAAATATAGGAATATATACCCAAAAGATGATACACGAATAACTCTCACGGATAATAACCTATAGTCTCGCAAACATATACCAACATATCGATCAGGGTCTATATCTACACTACCGAGGACAATATAATATAATACCCCATACTGACCCGCCATACTCCAATACCTCATAATGTAATCCTATACCTAAATAATATAATACTACCACATAACTAGTAACAACCAATACCAGTAACCGATAGGGTATATAACCTACATACAACCGGTACAATATAATACTCACCTACGATATGCGTAATAATAACAGCAGGTAACAATAAGTAAAATACCATAGCTCACTCTACCCCACTCACTAACTACTATAACAACATAAATAGATATATATTGTAAAAGAGTAATACTTACCCTTACTAATAGACTCACTAGCACCAATCTACGGAGCCTAATATACCTTATACTACATCTAACCATCAGCTATAACAACCAATAAAGTAAGTAGCTCACATATACCACACAACATCCCTAACTACACATAATATATACTCAGTCCACCTCACGACACCCGTAGTAACTCACCTACACTCAAATACTAATCGACTACTTACTACTAATCCTACCCAAAACCTACATAACTAGAAACATAATTGAACAGCCCCTAACATCGGGTGATAAATAATATCTACAAAACCATACAAAAAAATAGTATATCCATAAAAAATAAATAATACACAAATGTAATAAACTCAACTCCACATAATTATATATAACCATTACTCAATAAAAAACAAACGATAAACTACACTCACCTAAAAAGACAAGCCAAAAAAACATATATACCTCCCTACCGATAACCACTCATGACTCACCCAGAATATAAGATAAACCCACATATAATAACAAATACTCACTATTGCCCCAACCACTATAAACAAACAATAATAAACTCTACTACCTCTATATACTCATACTACTACTCACATAAATCAAGATACCACAACAAGACCAATTAACACCACATATACTAAAACTACAATAAAATACAGCTACTCAAATATCCACTACAGGGCAAAAAAACCCAATAACAATACTTACATATATAAGGTACAGAAGTATTTTAATCGACTTTTAGAGTATTTGTGCTCAGCAGTGTCCACACGTTCAAACATAGTTTTTTATTTTTATAGCGACTCTCTCTGAAATAGCACACAATATAGAAAACGAGATACAATATTTTTTCTTGTTAGCGCGCCAAGTGGATGAGAAAGGGCATATGAAGCACGCTCGCGCGGGCAAGGAGAAAACCTTCATCCACTTAGACATTTTAGAACCTTTACCACAATGCAAAATTACACATTGTAGAACAATATAATCAACACCATAAACCAATTTGGGTGAAAATTTTTAAAAAAAATTTCTTTTGGGATTTACAAAATCACATATACAGTAAAACCAAACAGACTAACGCTCAATCTGAAACTATCCCATTTAAAAGCCCTTTGAAAAATTTGATGTTGACGGAATTAAAGTGAAAAAAATCTCAATATTATTATTTTGGACGAATTAAATTTTTTGAAAAAGTGAAATAATTTGATATATTTTTTTTCTACTTATCCGATCTAACATTTAATTTTCGGACTTGTAAGTTTGGCGAGACTACAACCCTCACTGTATCTCACATTACACAAATGCATTGAAGACATTAATATAAAAATAGTATCACCTCATAACTACCAAAAACAACAAAAATCCAAACCACTAATAGCAACAAACATTAACCAAAAGGAACAAAACATCTATCCAAGTAAAAATGTTGCCTTACTCCTGCAAACTATAAGCACCCTGAACAATTTTTCACTTCGGCCGAACAAAAAAAAAGAATTCATTGCAAAATCTTTCATATTTCACAATTTATAAACAGTCGGGTCTCAATGGAATTAGCAGACCACCGCTCTGAGGCCTAACCAACCCAACCTCCAAACTTACACAGGAAGTACATAACCTAGTCGATATATATATAAACAAATAGATAACTGGAGACACAACAACCTACTACAACATAATAGATATCTTCCATACAGTAAGATTGGAACACTTATATATAGACACGAAGAAAACATACTGAAGTCTGATACAGCATAAAGAAAAAACACAACATTTGTCAAACATGGGTTTTTGAAAATTTGAAATTATGAAAGAACATAATGCTCAAACAGCACATACACAAACCACGCAACAAATACAACACACAACACATTATCCATTAGAGGGCACCACTAAACACAATAAAACATAACGAAATGAACTCTTATTCAGATGCATTTATTATAGTCACACACAATTAACCCCATAATACCACAAAACACCCAACACACGATGGCCTGAATACAATCTACAGACGAATCCTCTCGAAGTGTACATATTTTAAGGGGGCTGAAAAACATCGAAGGTAGAATCAAGAACACACAGCTCATACATAGACGAATCTGACACACACACACATATGCGCGACAATACAAATAAAGCAGGAGCAAATACTAAGAACAATACGCAAAAACATAGACTTACATTTTTATTGAGCGACAATGATATAGCAAGTGGCTGCAGGAAACAATAAACAAGCAAACACAAGGTATCTAGAGGTGTTATCAGCAGGAAAGATTGCAACATAATACCCAGAACAGACCACGTAACTACATCCATGCTCATATATTGCTGACCTCTTCTCCAAATATAATGTGAAGTACTAACACCTTTTAGGAACTTATTGGCACAGCGTGTAATGCAACCTAGGTATTATTTTAGATAGCGAAGTGGCTGCATATTTAATAAACAATAAGAAAAGATAACGATGGATTTGTTAATTATCTAGAGAATTTTAAAGCATTTGTTTGGAGTTTAGAGAGCTTAATATGGATCAAGATATTAAAACATCTTCCAAAAAATTTGGATGTTTTGAAATCTGTAATCACAGGCGAATCTTGGCCATAGCTTTATTTATGACTTCAACTTTAGTTCCTTCACCACTATTCACTGGTGTAACTACATTGCAGTCTCCAAAATATAGTGACAGCAAAACTCGTCTTAAATAATACTGAATTACTTTCCCCTTGTCGTAATTACCATATTCGAAACAATTTTAAACGTTTTGGGTAGCGCCGTTCTTCTGTAACTATCCGGCTTTTGATCAACGCTCGACTGAAGCACTAAAACTCCATAACGACCCACATCAAAAAATTACAATTTCTTTCTTTGATGATTTTCTTTCAACAACGGACCCGTGAGCGAATTAGTAGATCACATAGTACATACTGACTAATCTTTCTTAAAGTATTTCATTCCATAGGATATCTATGGGAAAAACCTTTACTAAGTCTTACAAATTAATTGATCAGCCAAATCACATTTGGACTTATTAAGAATTTTTAAGCATTTACCTCACTTAAAACGTGCACTTCATAAAGATATTTCCTCTACACGAAAGGCTCAAAGCATATTTTTTCAATTTCTACGGGAGAAGAAAGACTAAACAGCAAAACTGTTCTTAATAAGTGTTTATACTAGTCTGCACAATATAAAGGAGGAGAAGCTCTTAATATTGATATACCTCACAAGTTCAACCCCTTCAAAATCCAATTGTACACTCATTCATTGGTGGAGAGACCACTGTACTGTTTGACAGAAATACTCAACAAGAGAGAATAAAGTACGGCTCTGGTTTTGAGAAAACCTTGACAACACCTGTATTCAGCTTTGAATTGAAACTATTTTAGTTGCTAAAGATTGAATTATTTCAATTTTGAAATTATCTTGAACATTTAGAGAAGACAACAATTGAATTCTCCCATCTTTTCAACACCTCAAAACATATCAATAACCAAAAACCTAATATATAAACAACCCATAAATACCTACTATATACATAAACATAACTAAAACCATTACCAACATACATCAATATATATAGTACCAAGAAAACAACTACCAAACCACACACCCCACAAATATATAATACAAATATATATATATATAATATTATAGACATTACACACCTTATTATCATATATACATCACATAATATATAATAATCAGTGGCGACTCAGTAACTTCATTTACTATGGTGCTACTCTCTCTCACTTCTCTCTCTCTCTCTCTCTCTCTCTCTCTCTATATTATATATATTATATATATATATATATATATATATTATTATATACTATATATATATATATTATATATATATATTATAGTATTAATAATATATATATATATATTTATTATATAATACTATCATTAATAGAACATAATATATACAAATCACTTCCAACCGAACCCTCTCAATACAAATATAATACTATATATGTATACAAAATAATACTACACAGACTCCAGAATATTATATATATATATTATTATATATATACATATAATAATAATATAATTATAGTATAATATATATAATAATTATATATACTATTTATATATATATATATATATAATATAAACACTACTAAATATATATATGATACTTCTCTCCAAACAATACCACAAACACTCACAAACCACCCCATATACCTATATAATACACAAACCAAGCCCCAAACAAGACAACACCATATTAATAATATAATAATACAATACTTATATTATAAGTATACATACACAATATACCCACAAAACAAAATCCTACAATAACAATTAAACACAACCAACATACTACTTATAATACCAAAACACTAATATATTACTATATATTCTATGATAAATCTCCCCCCTCACTCCTCACCTTGCTGTTACCTATTAAAACATTTTTTATGAATAATCAGTTCTTCTATTGATACATTTCACGATAACTTTCTTATAATAATTTAAAATAAATAATTTTTACCTATTGTATATAAATTTTAGTTAAATTTTAAATTATTTTAATATGTTTAAATTAATATCATTATGTTTAAAATACATTAATAAATATCATCTGATCTGATAAAATATTCAAAACATCCCATTAACAAAACAGAGTATTTAAAACAATTAATATCCTCATAAAAATCTGACACTACTACACGATACACTCATTACGCCAACATTCCTAAAATTGGGCACGGATTAGTCTATTTTTTATGTGTATAACACAGCATTAATTTGATCCAGCACGAGCATCCAATTCCGTTCCCTTTTTCGTTTCACATTTTGCATCACATCTTTTATCATATTTCATGATTGTAATTAAATTCATTTATTTGACCAACTTTCGCAAAAAAAATATGAAAATATTATCGTAACATTGTGAAAATATTGCCAATATTATTATGTTCCATATCACATGTCAATACGCTACATACTGAGCACGGTAGCACGACGCATGCAGTATGTCGCCTCATGCAAGTAGCAATAAATATATAGTATATATAAATACCATCCACACAACACCTACTACAAACAACCACCAATATACTACCAACTCATATATATCCCAGTATATAACTATATATATATATATATATATATATATATATTAAATACTAATTACCCAATTACACGACTACATAAGTATTACATACCATACCTATCCCCACAATACACTATCTCTATCAAACAACAAACAACTAATCAATATATATCTAATAAATTATATATATATAATATATATATATATATATATTAAAAAGACTGAACTAAAAGTGTGATTCTTAAATACTACCTATTATATATATATATATAATAAATAATATATATATTATTATATAATATTATATATATATATATATATATATATATATATCAAATATATATATATATATATATATATCAATATTATTTATATATATATATATATATATATATATATATATATATATATATATATATATATATAATATATATATATATATATATATATATAATATATATAGCCTTTTGCCTTCTCCACGAGCGGACGTTCTTTTTTGCTCGCTCCTTCAAATTATTTTTTGAATTATTCGGATCGACGCCATTTACTTTCAAGATTTATCGTTTATGTGATTGTGATGTAAAGCTATTTCTACGATTTGCTTGTGTTGAGTTTGAAATAGTGCTGTTATATAAGACTGGCAGGCTGCACATAATATAACTAGTAGACTAGTTACAAGCATGCGGTAGACTGCACCTGAAGAAGCGGTTGTGTCTCTCGTAGGAAAGAAGAGAGGGAAAGAATCTGTCTGTCTCTTCGCTACCAAAATCATAAAACCTTAATTAAGTTAAGGTCTTTTTGCCTAATTTTTATTTTAATAAGAAAAAGCCAAAAAGAATTGAAGTGTGGGGACGCACACACAGATGGTCTTCTCCTTGTAAAAACAAATCTTTGGATGTGATTTCCAGACGAAAATTAATGATTGGTAATTTTGAATACTGAGCAACAAAGTCGATTGGTGTGAGTTAACTAGTCAAAAGATAAACAAAACAATCGGACGGATTGCTGCTCTCTTACAAATAAAGTAAATGAAAAGTTGTGGAACATACATAGTATTTTGGACTTGCATGGGTAAACTGTAAGTTTTGTTAATTGACTGTTTATTCTCCTAGAACGATCTCTTGCTTTGGTGAAAAGTAAGTAAGTTTGAATTAGGAATAATTTGGCATTATAAATCTCGGTGAGTCAAAAGTGACTTATTTAAGAATTTACTGTGAAACTAAACGGGTATTTTTTTTGACTTACTTTTTGATAAAAATTTGTCTAAGGATTTGTTTGAAATATTACGAACATTACTGCTAGCGTAGTTAGCAGGAGGTTAAATTATTTAAAGAATTATACAGTATTTACCTATGAACAAAGTAGGATTGGATATAGTGAATATATACGTAAATGTGAGGTGATGTGTTTTAAAGATTATTTATATGCAGGGTTTATTGTTAGTGTTATTACTCATACATTTAAGGTTTGCTACATTTATTAATATTTATTTAGATTTTTTCTGCGAATATTTTTAATTTAAAGCGATTATAGAACGAGTAATTAAGGGAGACGAAGGTAATTGGTGAAACTGTTATTTTAATAATATACTTTCACGGAGTTTTAAATAATTAAAATATATTTAATAGAAAATAAAGTTTTAACGGGTGTAAATTTTAAAGAAAAAAGAAAGGAGAAAAAGGGAAAAAAAGAGAAAAAAAGTGTAGGAATAAATATAAATTGATAGAGTGTAGGTTTTAACCTTTTATATTTTATATTATCATTTTAACCTTTTCCTATTGTTATTGTTATTATTGGGGGTATATTTGGTGAGCGGGGGGTGGTTGGCCTTAGGTGTTGGGAAGTAGCCTAGGGTGGCGGAGTCCCAAAAGCCGTGCCCCAGACCTGAGTGAGTATTAATATATAAGATGGGAAAAGATGGAGGAGAGACGGGTAATTAGGGATGGGATGTATGACGTCAGAGAGGGGTAAACCCCGAGGATTTGAGAGGAGGAAGTGAGCGGTTATGTATTTGAGGAAAAAAAGGTTTGGATTGTGCCTAAGGGGTAACCCTGAAAAACCTAAGCTTGAAGGGAAGAGGGAGATGCCTTTGGAAAATACCAAGGGTATGATATAGGAGTGAACGAGAGAGTTGAGGGCGAGGAAGGAGGTGGGAATAGTTATGAGGAAAAGACGGTGTGGGATAACGGTAAGTGTGTTGAGCCAGGTAGTGTCAGTAGGATAAATGTGAAGGTAAAAGGTGAAATCGGGGGCGGAAATGGTGGGTTTTTATATGCGCCATATGCCACCCCAGTGAATGGAGCGAGGGGGGAGGAGAGAGAAAGATTTTGGAGTGAGTTGAATGAGTGTTAGGAAAGTTTTGGGTAAATGATAAAATTTGTCTATTGGGAGATTTGAATGCAGGAGTGGAAGGGGGAGGTTAGAAAAGAATCAAAATGGACCCCATTTGGCTTTTACATAGGGATAGCGAGGCGTGAGTGGAGGCAATGTCTACAAAAATGTGAGTAATTAGGTGCGTGATTCTGTTAGAGTGTGATGATATTAAGAGGGGAAAGAAAGTTACTCGCTAATAAAGTGGGCGCCCAGTTAGTACTTGGCTTCCCTAAAGATATCAAGTGTGAAATATAAAATATAAAAGATAGTATACAAATGGAACAGGGGTCACGTAACCCAGTTGCTTTTTCTTTATATATGGGCCTATTGAACCCAGTTACTTGCTTTGCATATTGTCAGTTTTTTTTTTCTTAACATTTGTTTTCACGTGCACACTTAGTTAATTGCGGTTTATATGTTGTGTGGTATAATATGGGCAAGTGTTTTGAACGACGGCACAGGATACATTTTACCTGAGAAGGTGAAAAATGTATTTTAGATGGAGTGCAGGGAAGTAAGTGAGGGATAAAAATCCGAGTAAATCCACTATTAAATTTGTAAGTGGTGTTGTACCCTAGTGAGATATTAGGGTATGGGAGGAAGTATAGTGTGACTGGTTTAGAGAAAGGGGATGAAAAAAATAGTTAGAGAGTAAGTAAGAAGTTATGATAAAAAGTGATTGGGAATATATAAATTGGAGTAAGACCCAGTGAGATGACTTTAAAGAAAGGAGTTTTTAGTGAATAGGGGTATGTAAGGATATTAGGTGTGAGATAGAGGTGTTGAGAATGAGACCGTAGGAAAATGGGTTGTAAGGCTGTTATAGAGGGGAGTGAGCTGAATAGAGATTTAAAAAAGATATTTATATATATAGGCCCAAGTAATTGTATGAAAAATAAGGCGAAATGTTTCAATCTTTTGTAATAATAAAAGTATATATAGTTGAGTAGGTGTAAGTGAGAAGGAAAGGATGTAGAAATGGTGATGATGTAAGTGTGATATAAGGTGAATTTATAGATATGGTGAAAAAGTAAAAAATAAAGTGAAGGCTATAATGTGTAAATTAGGTTATACAGGAAATATAATATATATAATATATATAAGTATATGAGATGTGTAATAGGAAACAGCCTGGTACAGGTAAAAGTTATAGAAGTAGTCGATAAGAAGTGGAATAAGATAATATAGAAGTAGTCATGGATGTGATGAATAGTAAGGGTAAATACTAAAGAAGTAAGAAGAGTATTAATTGATACAATATAATAATAGTATTGATATATAATATATATATATATAATTTGTTATAATTTAGGCCACTGCTAACTCGAGGAATTTCAGTTATCTTTTTCGATGTTTAAATTTGGCTTTCTGCCTGTTTGCCTGTTCTATTGCAATATATGGGATCACAGTAACCCCATTTACCTTGTTCTTCATATTGGCGCGTTTATTTGACCCAAGTTGCTGGTTCTTTATATTGAGAGTCACCTGACCCCAGCTGCTTGTTCTTTAGTATTTTAAGTCTTTCTTGTTTTTTTTTATATTGGGGTCTCGTAACCCTAGTTGCCTGTTCTTTCTATTGCGGGTCATGTTACCCCAGTTGCCTTGTTCTTCCATATTTGGCTGGTAGGTGACCCGAATAGCATGCTGTTCTTTTACATTGGGGTCAAGTGACCCCAGCTGCTAGTTCTTTTATATTGTCAGTCTCTTGTTCATTTACATAGGAGTCACTTGACTCCATTGTTTGTTTCTTTATAATTGGCGTGGGCTACCTAAACCACCAGTTTGCTTGTTCTTTATAATTAGGGCTCCCACGTCAACCCCAGTTGCTTATTTCTTTAATATTGGATGGCCATTAGAACCCAGTTACTTTGCTTACATATTGTCAGTTTCTTTTTATCTTAACATATTGCTTATCACCTTGTGACAGCTTGTTGCTTGGTTATCTTAATGCAGTTTGCCAGATACATTGGGAAAACTATATATATATATATATATATATATATATATATTATAATTTATTGTATTGTTTAAGAAAGTTTTTGATCTCGAGAGATTTTAATTATATTAATTATTGTAAAATCGGGGAGCTAACGTGTTCCCTCAGTATTATAAGACAGTTGGAAAATAATAAGGAAGAAGATAAAGAGGGTAGTTGTGAGGGGAGCAGGATTAAAGGGACGGTATAGATGGAGAGTGAGTATAAGGAGGTGAAGAGTAGATAGGTGAGTGATGAGAAGATGGTTTGAGAGGCTATAAAGTATTTTTAGTGGATATATTCGTAATTAATATAGTTTTGGTAGGTCGCGGGTAAGTAAGGTGGAAGAGGTAAAGATGTATTAGCTCAAGAGTATGATGTGAAATTGAGGATAGTATGAATTGTAATAGTGAGTTAATAGGTGCTAAGTAGGTAGGAGGTGTGATATACCTATAATGGTGAGATAGGAAATCATTAGTGGCTTGAATATAAAGTGAATAAAAAAGGGATAAAGTGGTCCTGCTAAAGTGTACTGGTTGGAAAAAAGATATTGAAAAATGATTTCAGTAAGGGAGTCTGATATATAGTATGTCACTATTTTTAAGTGGGTTGAGATGAAATTTTCCTTGAATACAGAGATATTAGTAATAATTTTTATAATAACTTATTTATTGGATATATAATTTTTATAATTACATAATCTTGGATAATTTGGATAATATTTAGTATGTTTTGAGTCGTGTAAATTTGGCTTCTGCGGCGTTAATCATTGTTTATTCGGTTGATATTGGGATCAGCGAGGTTTAACTCGGCTTAGATTTTTGAGCTCTTGCTTCGTTACTCAAGGTGAGTGGGGAGTAAGGTGATTTTGACCCCAGTTGCTGCGAGTTTCATTTGTAAATATGAGTATAGTGTGGTGAAAAGTGGACCCCAGCCTGATCTTGTTCTAGTATGGTATATATGTCCCTTTTAAAGTGAATTATTGTGCTCGAGCTCATGGTGTTTTTACATAGAGATCAGGAGCTTGACATCATTGCTTTATGTACTGTATAAATAATGGGTAGGATTGATTAGCCTAGAATTACCCAGTTGCTTGTGTGCTTGAATGGAGTTATAATAAAGACGCGGCAGCGATAGAGGCCGCAGGTGACATATATTCTTTGTGATATAGTGCGGGAGGCAAAAGAAAACCAAGGCATGATTTAGGGCCGGGTTTAAAAGTTTGCTGTTGTAGATATTGTCAGTTTCTTTTTTGGTAACTAAACAATTGTTAAGTCACTGTGACATATCTACTTCTTTAGAACGATGTTTTGTGTGAGAATAAGACAGATATACGACCAAGAGGTAACAGAATTAGTGGTATGAGTGGTGTTTTATAGATATTTAGTAAGTAAAGCCAAATATATAGATAATAGTGAGTTTGATAAAAGAGGGTATATATAATATAGTGAAATAAAATTTTGAGTGAAGGTGTATTGGAAAGGAAAAGGTATATATATTATTATAGTAAGATATAAATATGATTGAGGGGTAAATTTAAGGTACATAATAGTTTAATTATGAGGGCCTATTTATAGGGATATTTAGAGTAATATATATAAGAATGAGTGTTAGGAAGTGTTAAATAAGGAAATAGGTAGAAGTGTAATAAATGTTATTAGGTAGGTATATAGTTAGGTGACATAGTAAGGATTGAAGCCCCATAAAAGGTGAGGGTGTAATATACTATATGTAATGTCGCCCTCCATATATATAATATATATATTATATATATATATATATATATATATATTATATATATATATATATAAATATATATATACCCCTATAGCTGAGCTATTCAAATATTTTGTGATATTATGGAGAGTGTTATTGCCAGAAATAGTAATATAATATTGGAGTGTAAGGTAGCGGGAGGGTGGAGATCATATATATATATTTATGATAATATAATATTTCTGAGATGAATAATGGGTAAAATGTAATATAGAATGAGGGAACTAGGTGATCCAATTGGATACTTGTTTGCGGACGGATACTGTCCTCCTATGATGTGCAGTAGGTAACTCGGAAGGGCTTGATATGGTATATTTGGTGAGGGTGAAGTTTTGAGAGTAATGTGTGGACCAAAAGGGGTACTTTAAATAAATACCCTCCATATGATAAGAGTATACAAATGAGTGGATTAGTTGATTTGAGTAGGAGATAAGTGAGTGAAAAGAGTAAGAGGGGACGAGGTTATTAGGGTATATTTATAGGTATAATAGGGGTATTGTAGTATGAGAATAAGTAAAGATATTTTTATATATAGATAATTTAAGGGATGGAATTTTGGGTAATAGAGGTGAGTAGGAGGGTGATAATGAAAAGGAGGAGATAGAACATATTAGATGTAGAGATAGGAATGGAGCTATTGAGTGTGTGAGTCCCTGATATAGAGATTATAGAATATAGGGGAGTAGGGATATATTACCCCAAAGATAATAGTTTAAGTAAGTAATATATGTGATTTTATGAAAATAATGAATTTGTGTGACTATTTGTTTTTTCGAAAGCAATGCGAGTGAGTGAAAGTTGTGGGGGTTGAATTCAACGTTAAGGTCGACATAATGTACTAAAGGACTGTTTAATCGAGTCTTTAAATGAAATTTGGCTTGCTGCTTGTGACGTGATGATTGCGTTTTGATTATTGCGGATCACGTAACCCCATTTACTTGTTATCAGATCCAGTTAAGGGTGAGAGGATTAGGATATTGACTCAGGTTGCTGGCGTGTGGTCGTGTGTAGAGTGGAGTAGACTCGTATGCGCTGAACCCACAATGGGCTGTGTGTGATTTGCTAGTGATATTGTATAACGGGAGGTTATCGTTGTTTTAAAAGATGATGGGGTCTATGGTGGCCTTCTAGATGTGCACATGTGTGTGATGGAATAGAGAGTATATAGTTTGAGGGAGGGTTGTTGGGAGTCGCCCAGGTGCTTAGGAGGTGTTATAGGCAAATAGTGGGTTAGTGACTCGCACAGCTCTAAAGCTGATTGAAAGGGAGGTGGCTATTATAATTGGTGGAATGTAGAGAGAATGAACACACACAGACGTGGAATATGTATTAGTCCTTGGAGGAGGGAAGTGATGATTTGTTGCACGAGTGTCATTGGTGTGCAAAAATAAGTAATGACATAGAACGTCAGTGGAATCTATTCATGAGTGCTAATATAATAAGCGTAAGTTACCTAGAGCTTCCTTCAAAGTTGATCTGACATTTCGTTAGTGGGGTGGAAGGAGGTGGTGTCTGAAATAGGGCCCGGAGATCTAGCGTAGGCGGCACCTCAGTGATTTAGTGCTCGTAGAAGAGGTCTTTCTTTATAGTTAGGGGGCCGCATTTTACCAAGCATACCACGAATAGCTCTGGCTTTGAAAACACTTGCTACAATTTCACGTTTTTCTCATGAATAATGTACCATTTTTTAATATGAAGTAATAAAGTTTTGCTGGGTAGTAAAACAGTGGAACCCATTAAAAATAAATATAGGATATATATTAATATCTTTATAACTTAATACTATATATATATAATATAATAATAAATAATATATATATTAATAATAATATAATATATTAATAATATATATTATAATATATTTAATATATATATATAATATATATATATTAATTATATATATATATAATATTATATATATATTATATATATAATTATAATTATATTATTAAAATTGAACTTTATAATAATCATTATATATTATAATCTTATTTAAAATATATATTATATAATATAATATATATATTAAATTAATATATATTAAATTATATATATATTAATATATATATATTATATATATAATAATATTAATATATATTAATATAATATTATATTATTATTATAAATATAATATATAATATTAATATATATATATTAATATTAATTATATATAACTATTATATATATATATATATATATATATATAACTAAATATAATATACTATATATAATATAATATAATATATATATATAATATAACTATATTAATAAATATAATTATATAATATATATATTAAAATACGCTTTCATTATATTTCACCGTTTATATCATTGTGAAACCGGGCACTTTGCTAATACCTACTCGATTATGCAGTAAATTTTAGTTAGCGTATTGTCCGGAGTCTTTTATAATTGCGCTTCTTTCCTCGATGGCATGGTGGTAATACAAATTTGATGGATTGGGATCACGTCATACCCATTTACTTGTGCTCATATAGACGTATATACTCATTAATTGAACTCTCTCCCACAGACTATGTCTGTTCTTAATGCCTAAGTGATATAGCAGCTCAAACCACCTGACCCTCAGAACTTGTCGTATGTATTTTTTTTAAAATAATATTTTCTCTCAGTTATTCTTGTTTAGTCATATATAAGTAAATTTGGTGGTGGTCTCTCCGCTAGATTAAGCTTTTAGCTATTCTTCTATAAATATGGTGGTCATGTTACTCCCAGAGGTACTTGCTGTGTTTTCATATTGGGGTTAAGTGAATAGTATACCCTCTCAAGTTGCCTGGAAGTATCCTTTATAAATTGGAGGAATGGGAAAGTTAAGACGGCCAACAGTCATTGTCACTGAAAAGTTCTTTATACTGTCAGTCTCTTGTTCTTTACAATAGGAGTCATAGCTTATTTGAGCTCTCATTGTTTAAGTAATGCGTTCAATAAATAATGGGTGTACGCTAAGCCACCAGTTGCTTTAAGTTTCTTATATTAATTAGTAGGTTACACGTTAAACCCCAGTTGTGACTTTTTATCTTATATAATTGGGCCGCCATTTAGAACCTATTACTTCAAATTTTAACATTTAATTGTCTCTGATTTTTTTTCTTAACTCCATTGTTTTTCTAACGTGACACCTTGTTTGCTTGTTTCTTTAATGCTGTTGCCAAGATACATTAGGGAAATTATATATATATATATATATTAATAATAATATATATAATTATTATATATATATATAATATAAATATATATATAATTTATATTAATATATATATTTATATATATATATATATATATATATATATATAATATATATATAATAAGTTATAATATATATATATATATAAATATATATTATAATATATATATATATATATATATATAAATTATAATTTATATATATATAATTTTCTATAAGTAAGTACACTAAGCTAACCTCGATGGCAATATTAGTACTTTTCGTAAGTTCTTTTAAATTTGGTTTTCTGAACCTGTATATAATATTGCCTTGTTTCATGAATTATATTGGGTAATCACGTAACCCCATATTTAACTTGTTCATTCACTTATTGGGGTTATTATGACTCCAACTCAAGTTTGTCTGGTACTTTTAATAAATATATTTCAATTAAATTATGAGTGATCATGGAACAATCGATCACACGACCAATGCATTAAATATTCTAATATATCATTCAGTATTACATTTCGTGTGTTTTTTTTGTATTAAATTTCTGGTCCTGTTCCTCCCGGGTAATAGATGAGAATCTTTAGTTGTGCTTTGATTGGTCTCTCTGTAATTGGTTCATGAGTTAACCCCTCAAGTGTGCACGTTGACTCCTCGCTACTTTTCGATAGTTGGGTTGGTTGATAGAGCTGACCCGCCTAAGTGCTGGTAATTCTGTTTAATGTGTGTGGCTAAGTGGATCCCTAGCATGTAGCGCTTGTTTCGTATAAAATTATGGTGTTCAGAATCTCTTGTTCTTATGAGCATGTAGGAGTTCACTTGACCTCCATGTTTCGTATCTTTAACTCTTGTTTAAAATAACCTTATTAATGTGTGTTACCTAACCCCCCAGTTGCTTGTTCCTCTTTTTTATAAATGTTTGTGTACACGCGTGTACCTCTCTCAGTTGCTTCTATGCTTAAATCTTTTATATTGGTGGGCCTTAATATTTATAGAAACCCAGTAATATATATGCTTTATCTTATGTTAATAAAGATCTAGTATTTTCTCTTCTGATGAATCATTGGTTTAAATCACTTGACACATTGTGTGGCTTGCTCTTCCTACATGCGTGTTGGCAGATACATTGGGAAATATATTGTACCCCCGTAATAAAAAAAAAAAAAAAAAAAATAATAAAGCATAAGTGATAAAATATATTTAATTTAGTATAATGATATTCACATTTTATATCCATCTACAATCACTATATTTCGTGTATGATTGATAAAATACCATAATTAAAAAAGTTTATTTAGGAATGAGGCCTTACTATATAATTGATAACGTAGATAATATGATAAAACCCTAATTTATTATAGTTTAATTATCTTATGGGAAAAAAATTCTTTGATATTCTTTTCCGTTCATAATTATCTATTACCTTTCTCCACTATATAATGAGCGAAAAGGTAAAATTTAAATTAGAATAAAATTAAATATATGTGTTATTTAAATTATTACTAACTATATTTTATATAAATATAATATTAATATATAATTAAATATATATTAATTAAAATTATAATATATATATATATATCATATATATATATATATAATATATATATATTATAAATATAATTATATATATTACTTATATTAAATTTATTAAATTATATAATATATGTAATTATATAATAATATATAATATTAAATATATATTAAATATAATTAATTATATATATATAATAAAATATATTATAAATATATATATTATATATTATATATATATTAAATAAATATATAAATATATATTATATAATATATATAATAATTATTATATATAATAGTTTCACACTTTTACTCTAACTCGATGGATTTAGAACTTTTCGAGTCTTTAAATTTGGCTACTGCTGTTGCTTGTACTTGTTCTTGATATTGGGATTACGTAACCCCATTTACTTGTTCATCCTTCATATTGGGGTTATTTGTCCCCAGTTGCTGGTTCTTTATTTTACATTGAGGTCACCTGACCCAGCTGCTTGTTCTTTATATTTAAGTTTCTTGTTTTTTTTTTTAAATTAGGGTCTACGTGACCCTAGTTGCTCCTGTTCTTTCTATTGGGGTTCATGTACTATACCCCAGTGTCATTAGTTTTTTCATAAATTTGGGTTAGGTGAATGACCCTGATTGTTAGCTGGTTCTATTTCTACACTAACATGGGGTGTCAATGATGGACCCCAGCCTGCTAGTTCTTTATTATTGTCGTCAATCTTGTTTCATTATTAACTAATAGAGTCCACTTGACTCCCATTGTTTGTTCTTATAATGGGGTTACCTTAAACTCCAGTTGCTTGTTCTTTATAATAGGGTCAACGTAACCCCAGTTGCTTTTCTTTTATATTGGAGGCCATTAGACCCAGTTACTTGCTTTACAAATTGTCAGTTTCTTTTTCTTAACATTGTTATCATGTGACACTTGTTGCTTGTTCTTAATGCAGTTGCCAGATACATTGGGAAATATATATTATATATTAATATATATATATAATATATATATATATATATATAATATATATTATATAATATATAATAGTATATATATACATATATATATATATCAATACATATATTATATAATATTATAATATATTTATAATATATATATATAATAATATATATATATTATAATATATATATATATATACTATAGAATTATATATATATAATAATATATATATATATATTATATATATATATAAATAATATATATATTATATTATTATATATTATATATAATATATATATATATATATATATTATATATATATATATATAATAGTAATATAATATTAATTTTTATTAGTGGGCACTGCTAACTTCGATGGATTTAGTATTTTCGAGTCTTTAAATTTGGCTTCTGCTGTTTCTTGTTCTTGATATTGGGATTACACCTAACCCCATTTACTTGTTCTTCATATTGGGTTATTTGACCCCAGTTGCTGGTTCTTTTATATTGGGGTAAGTGACCCAGCTGCTTGTTCTTTATATTGCAAGTTTCTTGTTCTTTACAAAGGAGTCACTTGACTCCATTGTTATTCTTTATAATATTGGGGTTACCTAACCCCAGTTGCTTGTTCTTTATAATAGGCGTCACGTAACCCATTTGCTTTTTCTTTATATTGGGGCCATTTGAACCCAGTTACTGCTTTACATATTGTCAGTTTCTTATTCTTTATATGTTATCACGTGACACCTGTTGCTTGTTCTTAATGCAGTTGCAAGATACATTGGGAAATATATACATATAATATACTATATATATAATATATATATATACAATATATATATATATATATATATAATAATATATAATAATATATATATATAATGATATACTATATATAAATATTATATATATATTTATGTATTATATATAATATATATAAATTATATTAATAAATATTGATATAATTAAATAGTACTTCTGCTCTAAGATTATATACTTATATTATACTATACTTATCTTATATAGTATATACTATATTATATAATAACTTATAAATATATTATATATATATAATATATATATTAATATATTATTAATAAATAATAATAATATATAATAATATAAACTATAATATATAATAATTAATATTATATATTATATATATAAAAAAAAAATAAATATATATAATATAATATAAATTAAATAATATCTATATAATTATTATATAAATCATGCATTTATACTTAATATATATAATATTAAATATAATATATATTATATATCATATTACATATCTACGGCATATTACTGTCTATATCTTAATGTATATATTTATCAATATTAAATAATTGATAAATATTTTATAATATAAATTATTAAATATAATAATATATATATATATAATATATAATATATATATAGTTATCATATAAAATTCTTTTAAAAGTGTAGGCTTAAACTGCTAAACTCGACTAAATTTTAGAGTCGTTTTGACTAGTTTTATTTTTCTTGCTAGTTGCTTGTATTGTATCTTTTTCTATTGGATAAAATTCTGTGTTCTGACATCCTTTGCTTTTCTTGGTAAACATATTTTAGGTGTTCTTACTTGCACCATTTATACGTAGGGATAGCTAGCAATTGAGCTATGATCATCACTAGTTATCACTGCTTTTGTAACACATTTAATTCTTTTCAATGAAATACGTAGTGAAACTTGGTGCTCAGGTACTTGGAGGAAGTGTATTGTGATATCCTTTAAACCTTGTTATGAATATTGAATGGGTTATATTGATACATTAAGGATATCTAGTAATATTTTTCATTGTATAAGAAGTTTAAAAAAATTAAAGAATTCCTATCGTAATTAATAGTAAATTCAAATTGTATTTGATATTAGGAAAAAGACTGTGAAAACCAATTCCGTGTTTATTCAATCAACAATTGCCGCCTGAGAATACCCTGAATATTAATTTCTTTGCACTGTTTATAAATCGTGTAAAATTTTATATGTATGTAACTTCTAATCTGAAATCTTACTTTATTAGGTACTTTTTACTTAAGGAGATTGAAATTGTGATTATAAGAGGATGAAGCAGATTTTATAATGAAAATGTAGACCATATAAAAATTTAATCATTTACCCTAATATTTTTCAGTGCGGAAAAGAGTTATCAGAAGCACCTTTAAGAAGCACAGGAGAATTAATCGAAAAGAGAAAGTATGAAAAGAAAAAAAAGGAACCGAAGAAATTTGAGTGTCATCAATGTCCGTACGCAACATATAGAAAACATCATTTTACCGACCACTTATTTACTCATTCCAACGAAAAACCATACAAATGTTTGCACTGTGACTACGCTTGTAACAGAAAATTTAATTTAACCAAACACCTTTTAACACACTCCACAACTAAGTTATTTAAATGTTCTGATTGTGATTATTCTACTAATAACAAACAAACTTTAACACGTCACAAACTAACACACTCAGACGTGAAGCTATTTAAGTGCTCCGAATGTGAATATGCATGTAATCGAAAGTATCATTTAAGCCAACATATGTTAACACACTCCTCACTTAGACGGGTGGGAAAATATATTTGTCCAATTAGAACAGAAAAACCAGAGAATCAACCAACACAGAATGATAATAATGGAAATGCTAACCAGTTGAACTCTACTTTACATATGAAAGAAGAGAATATTCAAACGAATGCCACTTTGCATATGAAAGAAGGAAATATCCAATCGAATGAAACTTTGCATATGAAAGAAGGAAATAGCCAAACGAATGCCACTTTGCATATGAAAGGAAATACCCAAATGAATACCTCTTTACATATGAAAGAAGGAAATACCCAAACTAATGTTACATTACTTATGAATGAAGAGAATTGCCAAACGAATGCTATGTTATAGATTTATTACCAAAGAGAAATTACGAGGAAAGAATTTTACGAAATTTACTTCATTTTTAGCCATATATTTTGTTAAGGCAGAATTTTGTGTTTTGAGTAAATTAAATATGAAGTGTTGTGGAAGTAAAGAGGCTTTAAAGTTTTTTTTTTTTGCTAGAGTTATATAAAGGAGAGAAAATTCACGTGGCTTAAATATTACTCTGAAATGGTGGATGTCGATAACTGTGTTAAACACTATGTATCGGACCTGATTATCATATCGTTGGTGATCAAATGCGAAGTACTAATAAAACAGTGAAACGATCGTGTCGGCGGTTATAACTTTCTCAATTTGTCAAAATATTCGCGCTTTCTGCATTGAAAACTTGGAAGGCCAACACTGTTTACAGTGTACATAAGTGAAAGGACAAATTTGCTCATCCGTGGGTTTGGTGTTGCACTGGCGATATGTTGATTCACACAAAATTACTTCAAATCGTTTATAATTTTTTTTTCTCCACAAAAAAAAA
>JABUQX010027687.1:82500-105000 GCA_015478945.1 Trachelipus rathkii | reverse complement strand
TATATATTATATATATATATATTATATATATATATATATGATATATATTATATATATATATATATATATAATATATATATTATATATATATTATATATATATAATATATTATATATATAGTATTATATATATATATATATTATAATACTATATATATATAACTTATATAGTATATATTTACATACATTCTTTGCCCCTGCGCCACCTTAGTTGGGGGGCCACACCGGCCTGCTAGAAAGCCGCCACTCTCTTTGGGCGGTTCCACAGGTGAGAAGAGAGTTACATGCGAAGGTGTACGGGGGCGTCGAGGCGGGGCCACCCAGAAGGAAGGTTGCTCTATTTGGTCCTGGGATATACGACATCTATTGCAGATGGGGGATATAACGTTGTCAAGTTTTGAATCTTGAATTATCATTTGCAAAAGATTGGGTGGTGACCTGATCTGCTCCGGGCGAAGTTAATTTGGTCTCTTCTGGACAGTGATTCTTCCGTAGGGGAGATGTTTTGGGATGGGTGTTTAGTAGATTGTTATTGGGGCGGTTTTGTAGAAATATGTGTTAGTTAATTGTGTGTGGATGTGAGTGAGCCAAGGCCTATTTGGGGGTGGAAGGGATGGTGTAGATGTCATAATAAAGTTTGGCTGGTGAGGAGGGGGGGAATTTAGTCCTTTGTCGGGGAGTTGGGGAGTTTTTGGGGGCATGGGTGGGTTGGATGGAGTGTTTTCTGGAAGAATTGTGTCTCTACCATCTTCAAGTGGGTAGGATGGAAAGGATATTGTGGTCTCATCATGTAAATGCTGGATGGGGGTTGTTTTAGTACATCCATTGATTATTCTAAGGGCAGTGTTTTGTTTGTAACTCTTGAATTTGTTTAAGTTGGATTGTGATAGTGCTGGGAACCATGCGGGGAGGCATAGTTTTTATTTGTTCTGAGTTGTTTGTTTGTAGATTGTGGTAAGGGTGTGTTTTGTCGCTGAAGTTCCGTTGGGTTGAGGAAGTAATTTGGTCGATGTGTGGGGGAGAAAGTCATATGTGTGTCTTAAGTGAGTCCTAATATTTTTTGGGTTTTGTTTAGAAATAGGGGGTTGTTGTTCAGGTAGACTATTGGGTGGAATTTGGATTGGTGGCGGTCTGTGGTTAGGAGGGTGATGGAGGATTTTAAGGGGGAAGCTTTCATTCTATTGGTGAGTAACCAAATTTCTAATGTTTGTAAGGTATTCCTTTGGGTGTGTTGGGTGGCTGTATTTACAATCTGGATGTTGGGAAATGAGGCTGATATCATCTGCGTATGTGATAAGTTTGGTGGTAAGTGTGGGCATGTCTGCTGTAAAGAGATTGAAGAGGAATGGAGAGAGAATGGCGCCCTGTGGTACGCCGTTTTGTAGTTTAATGGAGTGTGAGAGGGTGTTTTATGGAGGACTTTGGCCGTAATCGATTGTGAGGAGTTTGGAGAGCCACTCTATAATCATCTTATTTTACGTGGATCTGAATCATTTTTTGAATAAGAATGTATGTGGGACAAAGTGTCAAGCTTTGTTAATTTCGTTGGCTGTGAGTATGGATCTTGTGCGATGGGGGATTTGGTTGAAAGCCATTAATTATGTGTTGTGTGAGGGGAAGGTGAGGGCTTGTTGTTGTTGAATCATTGCCTTTAAATCCATGTTGGAATTCTAGGGGGGGTGATGTGTGGGGATATTTTGTTTAATATTTAGTTTCTCGCCAGCAGTTGCTGATGGTGGAGAGAAGAGAGATTGGGCGATAGAAGGATGGGGAATTGGGGTCTTTTTGGGTTTCAGTTTGGGAGTATATGAATGCTTGTTTCCAGAATGGGGGTATATAATTGAGTTTTCCAGGTATTTGTTAAGATTTCTTCCTATCCCCTTGTAAGTCCCCATTCATCCTCCTTCCAAACTGTTCATTTACCTCTTCTTTTCTCCTACGTATGATTATTTTTTCACTTCCCTTTAATTGACTTTTTATTTTTCTTTACAGAATATACCGTAATTCAAATAAAAGATATTCCCTTAAACTTTAAAAGATAATTTAAAGAAAATTAGAATAAAGTTTATTTAAATTTGTATCTTTGGTGGTAAAAACTTAAATATTCATTTTTTTGAGGCATGCAATATAACCACCAGTTTTTAAATATAGGTAAAATTTAAGAAAGAAATGTTCATTATGTTTGTAAGATTGATATGTTTAAAAGGATAGATCTTTTGTTATTAATGTATAAAAATTTAAAATAAATACAAATATATTTCTTTGATCAGAAATTAATGTGGATATAGAGCTCAGGGCTGGAAAAAAAAATCGCATCTATATGAATTTATAGTAGGATAAAACAATATATTGAAATATCATTATAAAACGTGATCAATTTAGACACTGAAACTAATTAACAAATTCGTTTTTTTCTGCACTTTATTGAAATATATTGAGTACATTTCTATTAATAATATGAATAATAATAAACTTATATTTTTTCTAAATGCTTTTAAATGCCATAAAAAATAATTTTCACAATATTAAGAAATAACTCCAATATATTTCAAATGTTTTGAAATTTAGGAAAATCGTACTTTTAAGAGTTCTAATTATGTAAATATTTGAAAATTGATAAATTAATTGATACCAATTAATTAATTTTAAGAAAGTATTAATTTTTTAATAAAAAACTACTCTGTAACAATTTTATTAAATAGTAAAATTATTTTAAGTAAGTATTATATATATATATAAAAACTAAAATATTATGAAATTTTATAAATAACGCGTATCAATTTTAGACGACTCGATGAAACTATTATCAAATTTACGCTTTTTCATGCATTATATAGAAGATTGACAATTCCATTTGAAAACTCATCCTATATTTTTCAAATTAGTTCATGAGAAATAAATATCTATACTATACTATATATATATACCGTTAAAATAATTACAATTTTAAGAATACCAAATAAATTTCAAACTGTTGAAATTTTTAAGGTAAATATAATTCGTGGACTCATGCCTGTGTAGAAGAATTTCTGAACAACTATGCTATATTTAAACGTTCAGTTTGTTATTACACATTGTGGTACAATTATTTAAGCAGATTAACAGTATTTACGAATATAACTATCATATTATACTGATTAATAAATATAAACTAGGTCTATTGATCAACCCAGCTACCTCTTTTTGATTCCTGCTTTGACAATAAATATTGAAAGTCTCAGTTCAGTAAACAGAGCCATATTGGACGATTGAACAATGGGATATTAGTTGCACTTCTCGATTTTGTGCGAGTGTGAGTAGACAATTAGTAAACTATCACAACAATTCGCTATCATACTGCATATGACTATGTTGCGTTAAATAAAGCGAACCTATATCGCTACATGGTACTATCAAAATTGATTATATTTGAATAATCACCATTGCGCTATCCGAACACAAGCCGTCATCTGCATTGAAAAAAGAGCTTGCTAATTTAAGATGCACGCCAAATGATTATTCAGAGATGTTGTGCGAAATTTAGGAGACAAATACGCTCACTTAAATCTATATATTCGTCACACTTCTGAAAGTTGTACACCACACTATCTAATGCAATAAAGCGTAAATTTTAGACGGTATCAAAAATTTGATATTATTAGAATAATAGTAGATATTACACACACAGTCTACATTTACAAAGATTATCTATATTGTTGAGACACTCAAAACAAAGCCTCTTTGATCGACAAATAAATAAGATAAATCAGAGTGGTGTTCAATATTAAAAAGAAGTGCGAATGGTCTAAGACAATTCGCCTAACAAGCTTTTATTGAAAACTAAGTCTTCCTTATTTTCTGCAATTTTTATAAATCCTTGCTACTCTCACTATGCCACTCGTATATCACCATCATCATTGTGAGTTTCAATACAAATAGCTCGACAGAGTAGCATCGCGCGTAAAGACGATTTGCAAATTTTTCTACAGAATCTAGCATTGATTGCGAAAACCATAATCAAATCGTCTCACATATAGTAAGCAATGAGCGTTATTGTGTTTCAGGAGATTTATCTGGGGAGACTTGTGCGTATAAAAGTGAGAGGCACATTTGATTTAGTTACACAATGAGTGACCTTGAGATCGCTTAATTATACATGTGTGTGTGAGTGTTAAAGTTAAGTTTTGTTCGTTCGATCATAGTAGAATAAAGAACTTATTATTTGTCATACGAGAATTTGTAAAAGCAAAATATTGATATATTTCATATTATGAATTATATCCATCAGATATATGACCACAAACTATTATCTCCACACACATTCGCTATTACTTAACTTAGAGTATACATTGCCGAGACAAAAATTGCGAAAAACTAGCAGTTGTATTTTCTCATCGTTTGTTTCAATATCAATGCCCTAAATGGCGTAAAAACTAAATTCTGAAGAAATTACGCGGGGAAATAATGTTCAAAAACATGTATTTGAACACACATGGTAGAGAGAGTAGTCTTATTATTTCATATTGAGTGTTCAGTTTTAAGAATATTTGAATGTAGTGTAAGTGACACTATATCTCAGAGAGAGCCAAGAGAGATGAAATTAATTATTCGAGAAGTTAACAACTTATTTAACTTGACTTAGAAACCTTACAATGTTACCGTTGTTCAGAGACAACTGAAAATTTTTGACACATTATTGTTGCGTGATTAAAGTTCCGACCTGAAGGATCGAGCGAGTGAGTTGGACATCATTTGGTCCGATTTTGACACACCACTATCGTAAGTTATAACACTGTAGGCGCATATCAGAAAAAGTAATAAACTAAACAAGACCTTGAAAAAATATACCCTAGAGATTAGGGTGGGAATAATATATCGAGAGGCATTCTGAACTAAGCAAGCGAAAGTTTTGAATTTTATATTTACCAAATAAAATTTGCTAAATTAGTAACAAGTATTTAATAAGAAATAGAATATATAATATTATAATAGATATTAATTAAAATACAAAATCATATTATCAATAATGTATTGAAATTATGGAAAATCGTAGTACATTTTATATATATAGAGAGTTTATATAATGATAAAATATTTGTAAATCCGGAAATTTATTCAAATACAAAAGTTACTTACTTATAGTAGAGTTTAGCAAACTAATTACCGCGCATTTATCATACGAGAGATCTAAGGTAGTTACATTATTAAAAAGGTTTTCGAGAATCAATCATACATATGGGAATCGACGTATAAACTGATATGTTGAGAAGATGATCAAAAAAATATTTACTTTTATATTATAAATTAAATCAAATTATGAAATTTCATTTAATAAATTAATAACAAATATACTTATATATATATACTATATATATATATAATAGTTAAATTTGCTAATTATATTAAACATACTAAAACATTATATTACCTTAAAATAATATTATTGCCTTCTTTTCCTGCTTATAATATATATATCATATAGATAAATATAATTATTATCTCCAAAAACTCTAAGTACAAGAAACTAATAACATATATGGAATCAGGTATAAATTTTTGTAGGGGGCTCGAGCCAACGGTGGACAGAGCGGACCTTTCATACCACCTAGGAGGGGGCGAAGAACCCCGTACACCTCAAATACCAAAGAGCGGGGGTTCCGGAACCCCTCCCCGGAGGGGGGGAAATAGTCCACCCGTCGTCACCCCAGGATGCCGAGAGACCCGATCCTGCTCTTTGCGTTACCCCTGGGGTAATCTCTTTTAGTAAAAAAATATATATTTTTGCATGCTATTTCATACGCTGATTCTAAATATTATTAGTTTCCTTGTACATATCGTAGTTTTGGAGATATAGAAAAAAAAATAAAAAAAATAAAATTTTTTTATTTCCTATACAAATTTCATACCTGATTCCATATATGTGTATCAGTTTTCTTGTACTATTACGTTCGAGATATCATGCGTACTTCTTTAGTTTCACCATATATATATGATAATTATATCATATTATATATATATATATACTATATACTATATAGTATATATATATATCACTATATATAATATATATATCTATCTATATATATATACTATTATATATTATTAATATATATAATATAATATATATATAATATATAATATATATTATTATATATATATAAATATATATAATATATATATATATATATAATATATAAATACATATATATATATCAATATATTATATATAGATATATCATATATAAATATATATCTATATATATTATAATATAATATATATATTATATAATATATATATATATATTATATAGACCTTAATAAACCAATGCTCCTGCAAAAATAATCTACTATTTGGAAAGGTGGTAAATAATTTATATCAAAATTAAAATTAAATCGATTGCAAAAAAAAGAATTAACTTTTTTTTATTTGGACTTCAAATGATTTATTTTCCTATTCATTTATTTAATTTTAGTTAAGTATATATCATATATCATATATATATATATATATATAATATATATAGTATTATATAAAATATATATATATTATATACTATATAAATATATAATAATATATATCGTATATATATATATACTATATATTATATATATATATATGTATATATATATATAATATATATAGTATATATTATAAATAATATATATAATATGATTGTCATATTTTTTAATGCTCACAGTATGTAGCTGGAGAACGGCGTGTATCAGTAAACAAATAATAAATTGTGAGCGGTGGGCTTCCGAATGATTAACTTTTTTTTTTTTTGAATAATTTTTTTTAACTAAGGGAATCCCTAAGGGTTAAACCGCAAAGATGCAGGATCGGGGTCTCTCGCCCGTGACACGGGGAACTAATCCCCCTCCGGATGTCTCCGAACCCCCTCTTGACTTGTGGTTGCGGTTCCCGACCATCACTCCGGTATGAAACGTCTCCCCTCTGTCCCGTCAGCTCGAGCCCTAAATTTGTGAAATAATTTTTGTTTTTTTGGAAAATTTTAAGTTTTTAGGGGCTCGAGCCGAGGGACAGAGGCGGGATTTCATAGGGGAGGGGCGGAGAACCCCCGCGACACCCAAAGCAAATAATAAATTCGTTACTGTAGACCTGCCGTTCTTAGAAAGTGACACACAAATACCGCGATACCATCTAATATATATATTATAATATATATATATATTATATATTTTATTATATAATATATATATATATATATATAATATATATATTATATATATATATTATATATAGTAGTATATATATACTATATAATATCTAATATATATATATATATATATAATATATATTATATATACTATATATAGTATTATATATATATAAATATATATATATATATATAATTTGGGTATTATATTATTATATATTATATATATATATATATATATGAATAATATATATAAATAAATATACTATATATATATAGGGTCTATCCATTTTTTCGTACCCAATAATCGAATTGGCCGCTCCGATTAAATTTTGAAACCTTAATATTTTCATGGCGTAAGTTATCCTGCAAATTCAAAACCACACCATTCGTTTTTGTAGATTTACTCGTTTAACATGGAGCAACATGGTTTGACAGGTGGAGCAAAATTTATCACTTAATAAAGGTAACATTTTAAGTCATATATCCATATTGGTATCTTATAACAAATTTCATAGAGAGTGATTTGTAAGGGATACTTTTAAAGGTACATTTGGCCTTTCCGTTTTTTTTTTGGAAAATAATATTTCACAATGAAAATGAATCCGAAAAATTGTTTAGAGCACTAAATATCATTTTCGTGGGTGTATTATAAAAGAAGGAAATAATTAAACGATATAAAAAGTTTTGATGATACATACTAAAATATGGTTTAACTTAAATCTTATTTAAAGTTTTACTATTTTTAAAAAAAAATTTACAAGGTTCAAAAAATCAATTTCGGAAAATCGTAAACTTGAACCTTAATACTTCTGATGTAAGTCTAAACTGAAATTTTCCAGCATTAATAATTACTACAAGATGTCCCTTCACTGCAATATTGACTTTTGGTATTGCTTGTTAAAAATACAGCATCAAAATGCCAAAAAAAAAAAATTTAAGGTGTTTTTCTAGGTATTCCATAAATGATAATATAAATATAAAGTACCTATATTGTAATTTGTTAAATATTATTATTTTTATAGAATTATTTTTTTTGTCATATTCTTTTTTTCAATTTTTAATTAGCAAAAAAACAATGAAATAAAATTTTCATAATTTGAAAAAATTCACGTTGGAAAATTTCAATAAAATATAACTTAGAATTGTGTTTTTCTATTAGAATCGAATTTTATTTAATTTTGCTATAAAAAATTTATTACCAACTTTAATATATTTTTGAGAGCATGGGTTTCACAAGTTCATATCAATAAATATATATACATCTAAGTAAATATATATTCTAGTCCTGTAATATTTTTAAATTATATAATAAATATATATTATATATTATAGATTATTATAATATATATTATAATATACTATATAATATTATATATATATATAATATATATGTGTAATATATATATATTTACAAAAATTTAATATTTCCTCCTCAAATATGCATTTCTTTTTCGATTTCAAATTTTGTTCAAAGTAAAGGTGCCAAATTTAATTTAGGCAAATTAAAAATATCTATTTTATTTTCTATTCATTGTCATTAATTTAATATCAAATAATTAAGTATATTTTCTTTAGCTTTTTTAAAAGTTTTAATTAATATATTTAAATCATCGCTTCACTTAAATAATAATAATGAGCGGAATCGTCTGCCTGCATCTGTGATTATCAGCACATCTATTACATAACGTGTGGTGTAGTCTGTTACATTATAGGGTGATTGTACCATTATTACATTATTATTATTATATTATAGCTTAGAAATTAGAATCTAATATGTTTTGTTCGGGGGTGTGATTGGATGGGAATCGTTTCCCATAAAAGATATTTGGAAACAATTTGATAGAATTTTGCAAATAAAGAAACAAAAGTCAATTAATGAAGATTTAGATAAGAATAAGTTGCAAACAATTCAATGATGAATAATAGTTCTACTATTTACAGAAGCTTTTAATGTTCAATACATCTATGGAAGAATATATATATATATATCATATATAATATAATATAGTATAGCATATATAATAATATATTAATATAAATATATATATATATATATTATAAATATATAGTATATATATTGTATATATAAATACCCTTGGCATGTACAATATTTTATTAATTAAAACATTTATATGATTTTTCGAATACAATTATTAAAAATTTCTTTCAAACAAATTTAACTTTATTTACAAAAATATACCACGACAATTACTTCGTCTACATCACGTTAAGACCTCCTCAGAAACTAAACAAAAAGGAAAATTTAATGAATACATAATAAAATATAAAAAAAGTTAGTTGGTGTTTTTAACGATCTTCTCTGAAGTCCCAAAATGTTAGAAGTAATATGGAACTCTGAATATCATCCAACTTCATGTCCTCAGGATCCATTGAAGTTATGAATTATAAATGATACTGATTCCAAAATTTTCTTTCTTTGATGATTGCAAAATAAAAATGGGTGCTCTTCTATATGATTTATGTTTTGTTGGAGCCGATGAGTGGTTAAAGCAGAATTTGCGGTGTCATTAGTTAAATCTGTCATCCTCTTCTTCTATGTTCAATATTTCACCTATGTAAACATCTTGTCATATGACAAGGAATCTTGTAAATGCAATGGTTATTATGTATTTGATTTTGGGGCTTAAAAAACTTTTAAGGAATATACTATTTTTGTGAAAAGCAAATTTTGGAGTGTTGTTTCATTTGAAAATCTAAATTATATGGAATAGGAAGATATGAATAAATTTGTTTTTGTACGGGAGGGTTACTATTTATAATAATTTGATTGCTTTGGTGATAATCGATTATTACTATAAGGCAGGGTATTTAATTTATGAAATTAGAAAGAAAGATATTTTGTCTTCTGTAAGCAAGACTAATATAGAAAACAGATAACAGCACGAGATAGAGAGATTAAGAAGTGCTACATTAATGTAAAATATGAAAAAACAATGAATGTAAGCAAGAAGAAGCTGTAGGTTTCTGTAAACGGAACAAAAGATGTTATGAGTCTTTCCAGGAAATTAAAGTGTCCAGAAACGGTAAGAGAAGTAATTTGAGAATTCATATTAAAGAAGGAAGGGTGAATGGTAAATTCTATAGATGTAAATTTTAATATTGGTGTTGTAGTAACAGCACAGAAAATGTCACTACATAGCGTAGCATGTAGAATTAGAAAGAAGAGTGGATTATGTAGTTGTGTTCAATAAGCTCATAAATATGTGCTAAGAATAGAGCAGAGGAGAACTCATAGCAGCCCTAGATCTAGTAGCAAGGACAAAGAAGATATTATCGGCAGTAGTTCAAAGAATAACGTTTTTATAAAAAAAGGATAGTTTAGAATTGCATTAGTTCTAGTAAAAAATGTTTTCTAAAAGATCAAGTAAAATAACAGAACGGAATATAATAGAGAAGAACCTCGAATCTAAAAAGAATGAATATACGATTTAATAGATTGGATGCGTTTGCATGAAATCAATATGTTAGAAAATGGAATTAGAATTGTTCCTATAAGGTTTTATTGACACGAAGCCAGAACATAACTATAAGTAACAGTTAATATTGGGAAAATGATAGGCGTAATGGGGTGGTTTTGTTACTGGAATTTTAGAAGCCATAACAAATTGAGCAAAGATGGTCAATATACTGATTGTGTTATGATGAAAGTCGGAACTGTTGCAAATTTGTTTAGACTATTAAATTCAATCTTGAGAATATTAAAGGACCTATTGTGATTTATATACGTATTAGTACCAACAAATATCTTGCATTCTAGAAATAACTATCTCATATTGAGAAACAATTTATACCTTTATCCTTTTTGAATCACTATTTCTTTGTTTTTCTTTAATTCTGACAGTGCTTTGTAAAATTTCATTGGTAATTTTTCTTGTTCATTATGGATAACTAAATCATTCAACAAAATGCCCTTCAACAGATCGTGGTTAATAGAACGAACGTTTGTGTGTTTAGACCAATTATCAAAGTCGTTGAAAAATTGTAAACTATTATCCTTGGTTTCTAAAGCAAATGAAATGCCATAGCCTAATATAATCTTCTAATTGGAGTTTTATGATTTGAAAGATTGACAATTGAATTTGGATCAGACGAACTATTCCATAAACTATTTTTAAAAATAACCTCAAACTTTTGGTTTAATGAACGATACTTTTTACCTGTAACTAAATTTTTAGCTTCATGTGCGGAGTTCAGTAATGTTGTGAATTTTTCCAATTGATTGGGGAGTTCTAAGTACCAGCGATTTTGGAAATATTTAAAAGCTGTATGACATTTCCTGAAACTCGCTTTGATTTCACACTTAACATCATTAATTTTTTCCATTAAAACGGCTCTTTTTGCTGGACGGAATGAAATTATCGTTATGTAGAAATTTAGGAATTAAAGTCTTGGGTATAACCAAATTACTCAAGCATTTCTTTAGGAACTTTAACTGACACTTCTTGATGTTAGCTATAATCATTTTCTTCTTATAAATCAGATATAACTTTCTCAAAGAGTAACTTAAATTTATGCCATTTGTTTCGGGTATCATTTTTGTAGACTGAAAACTTTACTTAAAACGTAAACTGTTATATTATGTAGGTTGAATACCCTTGGCATGTACAATATTTTATTAATTAAAACATTTATATGATTTTTCTTATTACAATACTTTAAAACAAATTTATTGGAACAAAAGTCTTACAACATTTATAATAAAAACACAATTGAGCTTTCGTCTTACATCACGTAAGACCTCCTCAGAATAAATAAAGGTCAAAATTTAATGATACAAATAAAATTATTTTAAAAAAGTACTGATAATGAAATAATTTCTTGAAGTTTCCCAAAATGCTAGAAGTGAGTAATATGGAACTTTGAATATCATCCAACTTCATGTCTCCAGGAGTCCTATTGAAGTTATTTGAATTATAAATGATTACTGATTCCAAAATTTTTCTTTTCTTGGTATGATTGCAAAATAAAATGGGAGTCGCTTCTTCTATATTGATTTTATGGTTTATAAAAAAAACAACCAACTAACTTTTTTTAAAATAATTTTATTATGTATTCATTAAAATTTTCCTTTTGTTTAGATTCTGAGGAGGTCTTACGTGATGTAAGACGAAAGCTCAATTGTCGCTTTGATATTACTCTTAACATCATTAATTTTAATATTTTAATAATGTAATAAGAAAAATCATATAAATGTTTTAATTAATAAAATATTGTACATGCCAAGGGTATTCAACCTACATAATATAACAGTTTACGTTTTAAGTAAAGTTTTCAGTCTACAAAAATGATACCCGAAACAAATGGCATAAATTTAAGTTACTCTTTGAGAAAGTTATATCTGATTTATAAGAAGAAAATGATTATAGCTAACATCAAGAAGTGTCAGTTAAAGTTCCTAAAGAAATGCTTGAGTAATTTGGTTATACCCAAGACTTTAATTCCTAAATTTCTACATAACGATAATTTCATTCCGTTTTCACCAGCAAAAAGAGCCGTTTTAATGGGAAAAAATTAATGATGTTAAGTGTGAAATCAAAGCGAGTTTCAGGAAATGTCATACAGCTTTTAAATATTTCCAAAGTCGCTGATATGCAGATCTTCCCTAATCAATTGGAAAATTTAAAACATTACTAAATTCAGCACATGAAACTAAAAATTTAGTTACAGGTAAAAGCTTCATTCGTTAAACCAAAAATTTGAGGTTACTTTTAAAAATAGCTAATGAAGTAGTATATCTGATCCAAATTCAATTGTCAATCTTCTAATCATAATTTGAATTCTGATAAGAAGCTATTAGTAGGTTACGGTCTTTCATTTGCTTTGGAAACTAACGATAATACCTTACAATTTTTTAGTGACTTTGATAACTGGTCTAAAGAAACAAACGTCTATTGTATTAACAATGATTTGTTGAAAGGCATTGTTGAATAATTTAGTCATCCATAATAAACAAGAAAAATTAAAAATGAAATTTTACAAAGCACTGTCAGATTTACGAAAAAACAAAGGATAGTAAGAATAAAAAGCGATAAGGGTTGAAACAATGTAAGTCTAAAGTATGAGGGTCATATTTCTAAATGTAAGAATGGCGATTGATACTAAACGTATATTAAAATCAACAATAGTCCTCTTAATAATTTATATTTATTGAATTTAATAAAAACTAAAACCAAATTTGCCAACAGTTTCCGACATTCATAATAACAACAAATCATATATACCAATTCTATGCTCAATTTTTTGCCTCCTAAATTCATAAACCAAACCACCCATTAACCCTATCATTCCAATATAACTGTTTTAACTTATTAATATGCTTCCTGGCTTTCGTGTCAACTAAAACCTCTAATAGGAACAATTTCTAATTCCCATCTTTCTAACACTACTGATTTCATCAAACGCATCCAATCTTAATCTCTACTCATTCTTTTCTACTCGATGTACTTCTCTACTCGGTTCCTGTCATTTTACTCTGATCTTTAGAAAAACATTTTACTAAATCATAATATCAATATAAACTATCCTTTTCTTTATTAAAAAAAACTTGAAACAACATCATCACAGCTATTTCAACTTTGACAACCTTTTCTTTAAACAATAATTCAGGCCTCGCTATGGTTCTCCTCTTTCTCCAATCATGAGTAACATCTTTATAGAATTATATATACCATATTCTTCACATCCTCTTCTTTCTAATTCACCATGGCTACGTCCCTAATGTAATGACTTTCTGTGTGCTGTTACCTAAACCACACCAATATCTACAACATCCTACAAATCTTATAAATAAATCACCTTCCATTTCCCCATTACATATGAAATTACTCAATTCTTCTCTACCGTTCTGGACACTTTAAATTTCCTGGAAAACTCTACAATTTTATTCTCGTTTTTTACAGAGGCATCGCTAATTCTTTTCTACATCATTGTTTTCTTCTCATACTTTTACCCTAAATTAGCCACTCTTACATCTCTCATCTTCGTGCTTTTAACATCTGTTCTCCTATTAATCTTACAACCATTAATATACTTTTATCTACATTTTCAAAATTTAAAAATACCCTCCTATTAATAAATTCAGCTTATCACAAAGCCAAAAAAATACTATAATAGTAACCCTCCCCGTACAAAAACAATTTATCCATATCTTCCTATTCCATAAATTTAGATTCAAATGAAACAACACCTCCCCAAAAAAATTGCTTCCCAAAATAATATAATATCCCCTAAAATAGTTTTAGCCCCCAAAATCAACTACATAAAACCATTGCATTACAAGAATCCGCATAAATTCCGAAAGTTTACAAAGTGAAACTATTGACTTACCATAGATAGAATTACTCCCATAAATCAATTTAACTATGACACCGCAAATTCTGCTTTAACCACTCATCGGCTCCAACAAAACCATAATCAATATAGAAAGAAGCGACCCCATTTTAATTGCAATCTTAACCCAAGAAAAAAAATTTTGACATCAGTAACATTTCAAATCAAATACTTCAATGAGTCCTCTAGACTAATGAAGGTTGTATGATATTCAAAGTTCCATATTACTCACTTCTAGCATTGGCAAACTCCAATCTCCAGCATTGTTATGTGTAACAGTCTTAACAAGTCTTTTAAAATAATTTTATTATGTATGCTAATTAATGACATTTTATAGTTGGAAAATAGAACTTCTACGTCATTTACACTCAAACTTCTTTTTTTACTGAAGTAGAATCTTAAGTATAAAGGATATTTTAATAGGTTATATAAGAAAATCATTATAAATACGAATATTATAAAATACTTAAATTAGAAGCTAATATGTAGATGACATAGCAGGTTACGTTTTAAGTAAAGTTTCAGTATATATATAATATTATATACTATTATATAATAATATAATATATATTATATATAATATATATATATATATATCTATATTATATATAATATATATAATATATATATATTAGAATCAATGTTTTTTTTTCCTTTTCTTACCCTCATACTTTAGGATTTTAACAATTACTCTATTGCTATATGCAAGTATGGAAAAATACTTTGTATTCTTATTTTAGTGTTAGGTTTATTTTATATTATATTTATTTAATAATTATTTAATATTAAGAAAGTAAATATTAATAGGTAGTTTTTAACTTTGACAAACATCTTAGAAGCTTGCTTCCAATCTTTTTGTTTTTCCAAAAAAGCTTATAAAAATGTTTTCCATTGATAAGCTTTGCTTGATAAATATTGTGGTTTTCTGCAATATTAGAATCAGTTTTCAGACACTTGCTACTATTTAGTTTTTCTAAGTAGATATTGTTTTTCAGCATTACCAGTGAATGCTTACTAATGTAAAATTAAAGTTTTTAACTCTTAAAAGCGTAAGGTTTTCTTTACATAAGGTACTATTTGGTTTTCTAAATAGATACTGATTTTCTCAGTATGCACCTGTGTTAGTTTTCCTAATACAAAATCAAGGAGTTTTCAACTCTTTAAAAAAGCGTTGAGTTTTCTTTACATAAAGTTCTATTTGGTTTTCTAAATAGATACTGATTTTATCAGTATGCACCTGTGTTAGTTTTACTATTACAAAATTAATAAAAGTTTTTTTACTCTTCAATGTGGTAGAGTTTTCTTTACCTTAACATAGAGTTTTCTTTATGAAGGGTTACATAAGTTTTCCATTGTAATTCTTTGCTATTTATTTAGCTAAATTAAGAGTTTTCGGTTTTCCTTAAACTTTAAAGAAGATTTTTCTTCTTTTTAAAATCCTGTTATTAAAGATCAGTTATGTTTTTTTTATCCTTATATTTAAATGTTAGCGTAATGATTATCCACGCATTTCTTCGAAGAGTAACCTGTTAACCAGAAGCTCCCATTATTATTACTTATGTAAATATATTTCATTTAATAAACGAATCTTTTTATTAGTTTCTTTTACCCTGTCACTACCGGCTATTATCTTAAATCGTTGAAATAATTCTAAGAGCTAAACAAATCATCTATTTTATGGAAACAAAAGAAAAGTCCATATTATTAAATATCTTTCATTGTTTCCATATCTTTCAATATATAATATATAATATATATATATATTATACTATAATATATATATATATATATATATAAGTAATATAAGTATTATAATAATATAATACTATAATATATATATATATACATCATAATATATATATACTATATATATATATATATAATATATATATATATAATATATAATATATAATATATATTATATAATATTATTATAATAATATATATATATATATATATAATATATATATATATCTATATAATATATATATATAAAACATATATATTATATATATAATATTAAAAATATATATATATATATATATATATAATATATAACTATATATATATATATATATATTATATATAATACACATATTAATACGCATAGAAGTGTTTACGTACATGTTAGACCTCTTATAAGATGTAAATAAATATATAGTATTTCCCATTATGTGTATTGGTATTTGTAACCTATCGGCAAGGGTCTGCAACGCTATAGATATATTATATATATTAGTATACTATAATATATATATATATATATATATATATTATTATAATATATTATATAATATATATATATATAATATATACTATATATCATTACACTGATATATAATAGTAGTATTCCTACAATTTGACCGCTTACCTCGATTTTTCATGAAGAATAGAGGTATTTGGCTTCAAACCTGAAAATAATCCTATTGTATGGTAGCCGAAAACAGGGTAAATTTCAAGTCTCTTAGATGTATATAGAGGGGGTCACCCCCGAGGGTGACCGCAGATATTGCGCTTACCCCTTGTTGCGGCTTCCAATAGGTAGATTGAGTTAACCCTACGTCTCCCAACGAGCAGTTTCGATGCGTGTGAGCGCTCACGCGCGCGCGCGCTCGTGCGCATACACACACATTATTATTATTATTACGTCGAATCTGAGTCCGAAAAAGCGATTCCTGTAAAGGACTCGTTGTTTATGCATCCGACTCTGTATTCGCCGCGTTTCTCTTCGCATCCATTCGGCTCCGACTCCGATTGCCAGCTCTGCCTCACTCGAATTTTATCGTATTGGTAAATTGGAGGGTGTAGATGGTGACGTACCTATTCGTATCAAGTTCACGTTTCCCCAAAGGGGGTCCCCCCCCCCCCCCCCCCCCCCCCCTCTCGAAGGGGGGCCCCACCCCCATTAAAAAATCGAAATGTTCGTATAAGTGCGAAATTTGTCAAGAGGATTCAGAGTTAATTTAAATGGAGTTAGGTATACGAATCTGAGGACTGCTCCGGCACCCGGTGCTGACCGCTGCGTGCCGAGTAATAAACAATCGGTATAACACAATATGGTGTCTTATATATGTTATTGTCGTAATTTCGAAAAATAATGGTTTCAACTATCAGGAAAATAAAAATAAAAAATAATAAATAATAAATAAAATTCTATCTTTATTTTTTTTACTTACAAAGTTACGTTTTTACATACCTAAATCAGTAAATAGTAAATCAAACCACCAAACTTCCAACCACCCTCCTGACCAGTCGTGAATCATTGATCTATTGATCTATTGAATTTATTGATCTATGATCTATTGATCTTTGATCTAGTCAAATTTTTACTAAATTGTCATGTTTACATACCAAATCATAAATCAGTAAATCAACCACCATCCAACCACCCTCCTGCCAGTCGGATCTATTGATCTATTGATTCTATTGATCTATTGATCTATTGAATCTATTGATTCAAGTCAATTTTTTTACTAAATTGTAGTTTTACATACCATAAATCAATAAATCAGTAAAATTTCATGTTTTACAACCCTAAATCAGTAAATCATAAATCAAACCACCATCCAACCACTCCTCCTGTCCATCCTGATCTATTGATCTATTGATCTATTGATTCCAGGTCCATATTTTTACTAAAATTTAACGTTTTTTCAATACCCTAAATCAGTAAATCAGTAAATCAAACCACTCCAGCCACCCTCCTGTCCATCTTGATCTATTGATCATTGATCTATTGATTCAAGCACATTTCGAGTATCCATTTTGGATAAACATAACATAAAATCAAGTTCTTTTAACAAAGACAATCAATATATTGGAAGTAACAAAGTTCCCAAATTATCAAAGCTTACTTAGCATCATCTAACCTAAATATATCCCACAACGACAAACCTAACACATTCTTAAATAAAATATCATCCACGTCTGAACTATTCTGTATGGTACCTACATCAATACTTATGCTTTACAAACGTTAGTACATAAGTCAATTAAAAGAATACTTGCCATCCCTAATAATTTTGGTTGCTTAGTGAGTTGAAAAAAAATATATATCATTCTTTAACTTTTTCATTATATTTTAATTTCTTTTCAAAGATTAGGGTATATTTCAAAATGATAATATGTTCGATGGACACACGTTCTAGACATTACCTATAATATATAATATAATATAATAATATATATATATATATATATATATATATATATATAATTATATATATATAATATAATATATATGGGTATATTCTTGAAGATGAATTGAACATGCTTGAACTTTTCTTGAAGATGCATCTATAACCATGATCAAACGGCTGTTACTTATATACTTATTATTATTATACTATATTATATATTATATATTATATTATTATAATTATTATTATTATTATTATAATTATTATATTATTATTATTATTATTAATTATCTATATATTATTATTATTTTATTATTATTTTAAATATTATATTATATTATTAGTAGTAGTAGTAAGTAGTAGTAGTAGTAGTAGAATTAGTATAATTATATTATTAGTAGTAATAGTAGAGTAGAGTACGTATGTAAGCACAATATTTAGTACTGGTCGTATTTCAAACTTTTGTGCTGATAACCAACTTTCTATCTTTTTATTTTTAAACATAGCTTTAGTTCACTTAAACCTTTAATGGTTTATTTCAGAAATGATTCAAACTTAAAATATGCATATATTCAGCGATGCCAGTTATATATATATATATATATAATATATATATTATATATATACTATATATATATATATATATATATATATATATATATATATAATATATATACTGGTGAAAACTAAAGTTACCACACATTGATATCTTCAAAACTAAAATAGGTACAAGAAAACTAATAACATATATAGAATCAGCGTATTAAATTTAAGGTAATTAAAAATGAAAAAAATTTTTTTTTTATATCTCCTAGACTACGATACGTACAAGAAAAACAATAATGTATTTGGGAATTTTCATAAATATTTGAAAAAGATTTTTTTTTAAATAAAAGAATACCCCAGTGTAAACCGCAAAGATCAAAAGTTCGGGTCTCTCGGCCCTCCTGTGAACGACGTAGGACATTTCCCCCTCCGGGAGGTCTCCGAACCAACGCTCTTGCATTTGGTGTCGCGTGGGGTTTCTCCGCCCTCCCTACGGGTATGGAAACACGTCCCCCCTCTGTCCCACCGTCGCTCGAGCCCCCTAAAAAATTATACGCTGATTCCCATATATGTTATTATTCTCTTCAAAAATATTATTTGATAATCAAGTTTTAAAAAAGATAAAAAAAAATAATAAATTTTTTGGTAAAAAGTCCATACAAATTTCATACGCTATTTCTATATGTTATCAGTTGTCTTGTACCTATCTAGTTTTCGAGATATCATGCGTAACTCTTGTTTGCCATATATATATATACTTATATATATAAATATATATATATATATATATATATATATATATTATAATATAATACTATATATATATATATATATATATATAAATATATATATAGAAATATATAGTATATTATATATATACTATATCTTATATATATATATAATATATATATATAATAATATATATATATATAATAATTAAATATATATAATATATACTATATATATATATAGTATATACGTATATATATATATATATATATAATATATAATATATATATATTATTATATAAATATATACAATTATATATCTATATATATATTATATATACTATATATATATACTATATATAATATATAAATATATACATGATATATATATATAATATTATATATATATAATTATATACTATATATAATATATATATAAATATATAAATTTATATATATTATATAATATATATATATATATATATATTAATATATCATATATAGTTATATATATATTATATATATTATACCACTATATATAATAATAATATAATATATATATATATAATATATATATATCAATTATATAATAAATATATATATATATATTTATATATAATATATATATATTATATATATATAATTAATATAATATATATATATATATATTATCTATATATATTTATATAATATATATTATATATATATATATATATATAATAAATATAATATATATATATATATATATATAATATATATATATATAATGTTTTCTCTGGTGGGCAAATGCCAAAGCCTACCATATTTCATCAGAGTTGAGGGTATTTACCAAGTCAGAGTCAGTTTAAAGACGGACATGCCCTTACTATGCCAATACAAATGGCTTTTGGACGTGTGCAAGTCAAAGGTAGTTTTGAATATAGATAAAGGAAGTGTGTTCCAGACTCTACCAATAGGGTATATGTAAGATTGAGCATAGCGGTTAAGTCTGGGGTGTGAGAGCTTGATATAGAAAATATGAGACTGTTTAGGAAGACTTGTAGCACAAGCTCGCCTCAGAGGAGAAGGTATGCGACTTATGAATTCATAAGAGAAGTGTTTGGTAAAAGAGATTAAAATAAAGAAAGTAAGAAAGTGACGCAACAATTCGCTGGGTAAGAAAAAGATTGGAAAATAGCTAGTGACAGCAAGAAAGTTGATAAGGCGAAATGCCCTAGACTCCACCTTTTTGAAGGCTCCTCTGATTACTCAACCTCATAGAAGATTATTTAGAAAGGAAAAAAATGTGATCTTTCCAATTAAGATCAAGAGGAAAGTAAACACGAAGAATACGAAAAACAGACAAAGGTTTAGTTGCCCTCTTTCGATGAAAGTGACGCAATGAAGAAGCAAAGTTTGAGTTGTGACATTATTATTGTTGTTTGGAAGAATATATCTTGCAGAAGTTGAATAAATTGAGTATGTGGAAGCACTGAAAGCAGCCTTATTATCATTGCCCCAATTAGCAATTCAAGAAAGATCGTATGTTAGTTGCGCCAATGCTGCCTTTTATCGCAACCTTATTGCCGTTGGGAGGAACGTCTTTTAAAATGAAAGAAGTAGTGAAAGGTTGATTCGATAGCATAGGAGTGGATAGGCGATGAAGTAATAGAAGGAAAGTCATTATTGAAAAGTTGAAAGTGAATTGGAGATAGAACAGAACCCTGAGGAACACTACTATTTATAAATTTACAGGTTGACCGGCGAGCGTCTGCAACTGCTGCTACAGAACGATCGAAAAGAAATTAATAGAAAAGGTTACAGAGAGAAGGATAACCGAAAGAGAGAAGTTTAAAAATCAAAGCTTTGTGCCAGACTCTACCAAAGGCTTGCGATATGTCCAACGCCACACGGAAAGATCCACCTAAGCGTCAAAGGGAAGAGTACCAAGTATCAGAAAGAAGAGAAAGTTGATCACCGGTAGAACGTTCCTTACTAAAGCCATGCTGACAATCAGAGACAAGATTAGAAAAACTAAGATGCTACCAAATCTTCCTGTTAAATATTGATTCGAAACTTAAGAAAGAACAGAAGTTAAAGCAATAGGGCGATAGTTCGAGGATTGAGAGACATGTTGAATGAGCGGACGTTTCGAGCACGAAGGGAAGGTCGAGGATAAAAGGCAGAGAAGAAATAGTTTACCAAGGCATGGTACAAGCTCGAAAGCACAAGTTTGGAGAATCACTAAAGAAATACCGTCAGGACCTTAAGCTTCTTAGTATTAAGTTCAGAGAGAACTGAAGCAATATATTTAGAAGAAATTGCAACAGTAGGCATATATAAGTTGGAGGGGGTGGAGTAGTATGAATAGGTCCGGAATCGAAAAAGTGTAATTGGAGGCAAAGGTATGAGAGAAGAGCTTAGCTTTAACAGATGGCATAATACCAGTTGTACCGTCGATTTATACTAGAGAAGAGGAGGGAAAGATGAAGAAGCAAGATAAGGGAAAGAGGAATAAACAAAGTTTGAATTATGACAGTATTTATAAGATTCAAAATGCCCGAAAGAGCTTGAGGAAGATGGCAAAGAGAAATTATT